>NMUG010008873.1:0-11475 GCA_002855965.1 Monotropa hypopitys
TATATATATATATATATCGAAATACCCCCTCTGCCCTTTCCCCCTTCACATTATATTTTGATATACACTTGTAGTGTATATCGAAATGGGCCTGGTCTGTCCCTCTATCGAATTCTTTGCATTTTGATATGAAGGGGATGTGTATTTCGATATAGGTGGTCACATATGGCCCTTCAAATGTATGCATTTTGATATGCACCTTAGGTGCATATCGATATGCAATGGTTCTGTCCCCCTCCTTCAGCATGTAGTTTGATATACAGCCTCCCCCTCCCCTCTATATATTGAAATGCAATTCATTTCGATATTCTTGGACCCACATTGTATTTCAATATATGGGTCCCCTTTGCCATTTTGTATATCGATATAGTGGCTCTCTGCCCTTCTCTATAGCTTTGTGCATATCGATATACACAATGTGTATATCGATATACAACCCAGTAAGGGCATTTCGGGATTTTGACTTTTGGGTTGATATATATATATATATATATTCATTTTAACTCAACCCTACGTATTTGTACTCACTTATACACACCCTACCAACCACACTCGTCTCTCTCTCTCTTCTCCCTCCTGTATCTCACATCTCCCTCTTTATCTCCCACTTCTCTCTCTCCCAATATATAACAAATTGCGTCAAACTGTCTTCATTAACGTCGACCACGAGCTCATCCCTTACGTAGCCATGTCCATAGATTGTCCATTGAAGCACAAACTCTCACCTAGGGTTCAAGAGTTCATCTCTTTCGATAGAGTTTTCTATACCTATGGTTTTTTATCTTTGGTATTCTTACTTCCCCCCACCAAATTGTTTTGAGAAGCTCATGTGTTCCACGAAAATGGTGATGTATGTTGTGTATAACCCTTAAATCCTTGTGTTCTTGAGTCCATTTATGTCTCATTGTATTTCTTACGAGTTCAATTTCTAGGTCCCCTAATTATTTTCGAAAGCCCCAAATTTTATGGAAACTCTAGGTATTTTTCTAAATGTTGAGTAAATTTGAAAAAATCATTAATTTACTTATCAGTGTCGCGTATTGGGGTCTAGAAAATGTTTGGCTCATTGGAACTGATAAATTGAACAAATTGCGAGTAAACTCATATTTGGGGGTCAAGTGTAAAATTAGGAGGTGTTTGTCCTAATTAGAATGAGAAAATGAACAATTGATTAAATGGCCTAAAACATGGGAGATTATCTGGGTTGGCTATATTATATAAGAATTTTATTCCCCCGAGATTTTGATCTCTAAGTGGCTGTTTTGCACTCACGGTATTACACAATAGGGGCTTGATTGGGCCCTCTCAACGGGTCGGGAAGATACGAGGAATTTGCACGGTTAGTTTAGCTGACGAGCTACTAGCGCGGAAGTAGCTGAAACCTAATAACTTTATTGATCTTGATCTTGACTCACCTCGTACTCCATTGAATTCGTCAATGCATAGGAAATGGTAATTGAACGCTTAACTCTATTGATTTTGTCAATGTTTGAAAATGATAACTCTTGAACTATTCTCCTTGATTTCATCAAGTTGAGCTTTGAAATGAATTGGTAACCTATTGGTCTTGTCTCCCTGATTTTCACCAAGTCAAGCTTTTAAAAATGGTTGGAAATTCCTTAGTCAAATCAAGTAACTTTGAGGAATTTGATCACTTACTAGCTTTGTCACTTTGAATGGTTAGCATAGAGTTCCTTGAAGAAAATGATCACAGTCGGAATTTTGAGTCTAATGGTAACCGCGATTTGATTCAAATGGAATTAAAATGCAAAGAGATCCCTATGCATGCACACTTTACATTCTTTGCCTTAGCACACATGCATCCCAAATGTAGAGACCATCGGATATAGATTTCTCTATTAGGTTGTGACATAACCCTCTATTTTTAGGTACTTGGCATCTCTTTAGATTGGAGTTGCATCTTCTGATTCTTTTCCAGGCTTGGATGCTTGGAGCCATAGTAGATGATAATTGGTTTCTTTTCCATCATTTACTGTATCTTTTATTTCTGTATTTCAGTTTTATGTTGTAAAAGATTCTAATCATAATTCATTTCATTTCCTATGTCTGTGCCTCATGTCTATTGCTCATTCTTCATATAACTATGGGATATTATAGATGGTAGTTATTTTCGTTCTGCATTTTATTATAATTTTTTAATTCATAAAAATAGTTCAAATTTTCTGGATTGTTACAATTGGTATCAGAGCCTTCGTTTCGAAAACTTAGAGATTTTGAGGAGATATTTAGTCTCAAATGGGTGCATCGGCTTGTGTTACATAGCATGTGTGTGCATTGAATATGTATGTACATTGTATGAGATCTCTTAAAAATGTGAAGTTTTTATAACTAAATTTAACCAGTAAATTTTGATAAATCCTTCTTGTTGATCACCCACTAGGGATGCTTGATCCCTGGTTGACCTTCTTATATTTGGTCTTGTCATCGTTCTTTTCGAGCCTTGGTTCCATCCCCATTGTGGTGGTTGTGGTATTCTAAGTCCTTCCCTAGGTGGTGAGAAGTGAACTTTGCGGTCTTTGGATAATCTGGCATCCTTTCTTGCCCTCCTAGTTGAGGATGTTGTGGGAATTCGTTAGTCAAATCAAGTAACTGAAGGAATTTGATCACTTACTAGCTTTGTCACTTTGAATGGTCAGCGTGGATGTAACATCCCAAACTCATATCTTCTAAAAAATATGGAATTAAAAAAAAATCTTTTACTTAATTAGAAATCCTTAATGACACTTCCAAAACATAATAAGAGAAGGTTTGGGATTTAATAAAGGATTTGGTACAATTATTATTATATTTAAATACATTAAGTGTGAATAAATAGTATATAAGGGTGATAATGGCACACAAGGGTGATATTGAGTTTGTATTAAGGGAAAAGGTGTCTTTTTCACTAAAAATCTGTCATTAGGTTAAGTATAACATAATTTCATTATGCCAAAAACACTTGGGAAGAGATTAGAGAGAGATTAGAAGAAGGAGGCAAGAGGAGAACTTGGGAAATTGATTTCCGGAGACCAATCGAGAGATCGTTTCTAGAAAATCTCTTCTACAATCTTGTTGCCAACGTAAGTAAGTAACTTTTTACCATTTTCGATTTTTGATTTCAACCTTAATTAGGCCTAGATCGGAGTTTTAGTTCTTAATCTCGTTTTTGGGAAAAATTGTGTTTTAAGAGTTGTTTGATGAATCTTTGGGTGTTTAAGAGCTGTTAGATGCTCCAAATTGAGTATGTTTAGTGTCCCCCTGTTGGTAACACTTGGTATGATTTGATTTGAGTGTTTAGAGGTTGGATTCAAAGAGTTTTGTAAGAGTTCGTAAAATAGTTTTTTTGAAAATTCGTTTCTGAAGAACGTAGACCGGTCGCGGCATTTTGGACGACTGGTCGTGGCAAGACAGTGAGGCATCGACCGGTCGCGGGAAATCGGTCGACCGTTCATGGCATTCTAGTGGGGTCTCGACCGGTTGCGGATTTGGGTAGACCGGTCGTGATTAAGGAAAATCTGAAAATTTTGGTAAAGTTGTTAAAATATTTTGAAAGGCATGGGGGTCTAATTAAAAGACTCTTAAGGGTAAATTAAAGAGAAATTGTCTATCCAGTTGATATAATCTGATGATTTTGTTATGTTCCTTGCAAATTATATATTCAAGTGGACTGAACTTGTATTTGTTTTGGCAGGGACGCTTGAGGAAGGCATTGAGGCCTCGCTCAAGGGCAAGGAGAAAATTGGCTAAGTGGTATCGGTGAGCGTAGGAATATAGCATCTCGATAACTTTAGATGCTTATGCTCTTTTGTTTTATAGTAATTGCACAAATATCATGGGAAGTTGCATGGCATGTTGCATATGTTTAGCATGTGCATATTTTAAGAAGATTTTGTGTATAACAAAGGTTTTGGAACAAATGTTTGAGAAAGAAGTTTTTGAGAAAATTATAGCCTAAGGGCATGTTTTGTGAAAGGGTTTTGGAAAGCAAGTTATACTATATGTATAAGAGATATGACGGAAGAGGATTGATGCCTATATGGCCAAGGGGGATACTCCTTAACATGTTGAAGTCGGGCTGCGGTTCGACGGCATGCTGGAATGGGGCTGCGGTTCCAAGAGATAGTGTACGGGGTGCACGAACTATTGCATATAGCAATAGCTATTTTTTAAGAAAAGGGACATGAGTAGTCCACTATTTTGAGAAAAACGGGATGCGGTCCAGAATGATATTATGTATGAAAGGCTTATAAAAATGTAAAAGTTGAGAAGTTTTGGCATCATGCATGGCATTGCATCTTTCCTGGTTTTGGAATACTGTTATCGTTTAAAGTTAAATCGTGCTCTTACTTGCCTTTCATCTAGAACTTGTGATGCATATGTTCACACTCTGTTTCCTTGTTTTACTTGGAAATAGATATTCAGTGATAGTGGTCCACTACGAGGCTAGAGAGCAGTGTTATCAAGAAGAAGGCTTGGTCTGGTAGTGTGTTGATAGTAGTAATTAGTTCTTTTGTCAGCTTCACCATACTTTGTTCCAGTTGGTTATGTAGTAATTGGGAATTTGATTCTTAATAGAACATTTGTTTTACATTTGTACTTCTAGTTGTTGAGGCACTGTGGATCTTAATGTTTTGGTGATTTAATTATGGATGAGTTATAATCTTTCATGTGTTTGCTAAGAATATCTTGAGGTAATTTAATCAAGAAAATTTTTATTCCGCATTTTTATGGTTATTGAGGTTTGGGATGTTACAACTTGGTATCAGAGCTTAGGTTATAGGTCCGAGTTAGGGGACCACGTGATTGATGGAAATTGTACTTGAGGTATGAGTTTAAGGAAATTGTTGGAAGTTGGAGTGTTAGTATTTTGGGACTATTATGCGTGTCTTTGACACCCATGGAACTTGACTTGAAATCCGATTAGAAGAACGCCTGATCAACATTCTCTTCCAATGGAAAGTCTTGGAAAGTTAAGTGGAAAAGCATAGTATAACAAAATACTAAGGTTGGGGTGGCTAAGTAGTGGACCATAGGATGCCGAGTCATGCATCAAGTCATTAAGGTGTGTTTGACTAACGCGTGAGTTTGTGACATCTAATACTTGTTTCCACCATGTTGTTTCTTGTGTTGTGATTTACAGGAAAGTAATGGAGCATAACAATCAAGGGGTTGAGGAAGAGGCCAGTGTGAATGGAGGTAATCCAGGTAGTGGTGGGGTGTTCCCCCAGTGGTTGGAGAAGAGGCTCGGATGATGGCCGCCATTGCCCAGTTGGCCGAAGGTCAACAAATGTTGATTCAATTACAGGCTAACCAGAATGTGGATAGAGGTATGAGTACTGGACTGCTGGAGAGGTACAAAAGACTTTGTAGTACTGTGTTTGAAGGGTCAAATAACCCCTGGTGGCTGAAGAGTGGTTGAAAGAGGTCGAGTTAGTATTAGATACTATGGGAGTGATGGGTGATCAAAGGGTGGTGTTAGCCACTTTTCTTTTTCGTGGTGAGGCTAGAAATTGGTGGGAGTCTTTTAAGAGACTTGAAGGGGCACCGTCAATTGGAGTTGAGCAGAATGTCCCAAATGTTGGTACTTGGGATAGATTTGTGAGAGGTTTTAATGAACAATATTATCCGGAAAGTTTCAAGTATGAGCAGATAGCAGCCTTTACAAACTTGAGGCAAGGGGGAATGTCTGTAGCAGAGTACGAGGCAAAGTTTGCTCAGTTGTCTAAGTATGCACCACAGATAGTTAGTACCGAAGGTTTGAGGTGTAATAAGTTTCGAATGGGTTTAGCACCAATTATGTATACAAAACTTTTGCAGTTTCGAGAGACTAATTATGCAGATCTTGTGGACATGGCTAAGAGGACTTGGACTGACATGCAGAATACTCGCATGAGGGAGGAGAACAGAAAAAGGTTTAGAAATGATAATGAGAGGTCGGGAGGAAGTGGTTTTAGAAGTGGTAATGCTAAATCAAAATTTAGTAAGAGTCATGGTGGAAGTGGCAGAGGTAGTCAAAGTAGTGGGTGGAAGAGCAATCAAGAAAGAACGGTGAATCAACCAGCGAGATCTGAGGGTAAAGATTTTGTACGAAAGTGCTTCAAGTGCAATGCACTGGGTCACTTAGCCAGGGATTGTGTTGAAGGTGGAAATGGTGTGAAATGTTTTAAATGTGGGGTTTTTGGGCATAAGTCTTATGAGTGCGAGCAACCAGTGGTTTCAGTGGGCAGTGCGACTGGAGGAGCAAATAGAGGCACCGCGGGTCAGACTTCTCATGGCACGGTGTTTGCTTTGGATCGTCAGACAACTCAGAAGAATCCAGACATGGTGACAGATATGATTCGTATATCTTCTTTATATGCACGATTTCTTATTGACTCTGGAGCCACACATTCTTTTGTTACTACTACTTTTGGTTCACGTATGGGTCTAGAGTTGGTACCCTTAAATCACACCTTGCTTGTGTCAACACCAATGGGAAACGTAGTAGAACTTGAGTCATACTATCCGGGTTGTGAAGTTTGGGTTGGTAATGAACCGTTATTGGCAGACCTGATTCCACTTGAGATGTTAGACTTGGATGTAATTTTGGGGATGGATTTCTTAGCCCCTCACTTTGCCATTATCGATTGTGTTAGCAAGGAAGTTTTGTTTCGTGTTCCGGGTAGACCTGAATTGAAAATTTGTGGTGATAGCTGAGAATTGCCTAGACGCGTTATTTCATCTTTGAAGGCTATGTCTATGTTGAATAAGGGTTGTGAAGGATTTTTAGCCTATGTGATTGATTCTGAGAAGGGAGAGAAAAGTATTGGAGATATACCTGTAGTGAGTGAGTTCCAGGATGTCTTTCCAGAAGAGTTGCTGGGAGTGGTTCCGATTAGAGAAGTAGAATTCACAATTGAGTTGATTCCGGGTACTAGTCCTATATCTATTGCTCCGTATAGGATGGCACCGGCCGAGTTATATGAATTAAAAACACAGTTGAAGGAGTTGTTGGATAAGGGATTCATTAGACCTAGTGCGTCGCCTTGGGGAGCCCCTGTCTTATTTGTGAAAAAGAAGGATGGTTCGATGAGATTGTGCATAGATTATAGGCAGTTGAACAAGGTTACTGTGAGGAATAAATATCCATTGCCTAGAATTGACGACCTTTTTAACCAACTTCAGAGAGCCTCAGTATTTTCAAAAATTGATTTGAGGTCTGGTTACCACCAATTGAAAGTTAGAGACTGCGATGTAGCGAAAACGGCCTTTCGTACTAGATATGGTCATTACGAGTTTATGGTTATGCCTTTTGGGTTGACGAATGCATCGGCAGTATTTATGGATTTGATGAATAGAGTATTTCAGTCCTATCTAGACTCTTTTGTTATAGTATTCATTGATGATATTTTGGTGTACTCAAACTCTAGAGAAGAACATGGAAAACATTTGAGGCTAGTCTTGCAAAGGTTGAGGGAGAAACAACTATATGGGAAATTGAATAAATGTGAATTTTGGCTTGATCGAGTGGTTTTCTTGGGCCATGTTATCTCAAGTGAGGGTATTTGTGTAGACCCTAAAAAGATTGAGGCAGTTGTGAATTGGGAAAGGCCTACTACTGTGACTGAAATCCGTAACTTCTTGGGATTAGCGGGTTACTACAGGCGGTTCATTGAGAAATTTTTGTCTATTGCACTGCCTTTGACTATGCTTACTAGAAAAGGTGTCAAATTTGTGTGGTCGGAAGAGTGTGAGAACAGTTTTCGGGTCTTGAATGAGAAATTAGTTTCGGCACCTATCTTGACTATTCCGGAGGGGACTGATGACTTGGTGATTTATAGTGATGCGTCACTTTGTGGGTTGGGTTGTGTGTTGATGCAATGAGGGAAATTCATAGCTTATGCTTCGAGGCAATTGAAAAACCATGAGAGGAATTACCCTACACACGACTTGGAGTTAGCAGTGGTAGTTTTTGCACTAAAACTTTGGAGGCATTATCTATATGGGGTGACTTGTGAGATTTTTAACGACCATCAGCGTTAAAGTATTTGTTCACTCAGAAAGATTTAAATTTGAGGCAACATAGGTGGATGGAGCTAATTAAAGATTACGATTGTACGATTCACTATCATCCGGGAAAAGCTAATGTAGTGGCTGACGCGTTGAGTAGAAAGGCTGTGAGCAAAGTAGCATGTCTGACTTGTGCTAGAGTTGAAAAATTTTCAGATTTGAGAAGGATGGGTGTTGATTTGTCTTTGGGTTCGAATGAGACTTTGTTAGCAAATCTTGTGGTGAGGTCACTCTTTATGGATCAGATTAGAGATGGTCAGAAAAATAATGTATTTCTAGAGAAAATTCGACAACAAATTCTACTGGGCGAAAAATCAGAATTTAGCATTCGTGGGGACGACATGTTGATGTTTGGGGATCAGGTTTGTGTGCCGGAGGATGTGGAACTTAAGAAGAGTATTCTTGAAGAGGGTCAGAGTTCGAAATTTTCTATGTATCCGGGGTCAACAAAGATGTATCGTGACTTGAGGAAAAATTATTGGTGGAAGGGATTGAAGAGGGATATAGCCGATTTTGTTGCTAGATGTCTTATTTGTCAAAGGGTGAAGATTGAGCACCAAAAGCCGGGAGGGTTAGTACAGAGTTTACCAATACCGGAATGGAAATGGGAGCATGTTACCATGGATTTTGTTGTGGGTTTGCCTAAGTCTAAGGGGAACTTTGATTCTATTTGGGTTGTAGTAGACCGTTTGACGAAGTTCGCTCATTTTCTTCTAGTGAGGGCCACTTTTTCTACAGATTGGTATGCCAGGATTTATATAGATGAGATTATTAGATTGCATGGAGCACCGGTTTCGATTGTCAGTGATAGAGATCCCAAGTTTACATCGAGGTTTTGGGCGAGTTTGCAGCAGGCTCTTGGTACATCATTGAGGTTTAGTACCGCTTTCCACCCTCAAACGGATGGACAGTCTGAAAGGACTATTCAAACGCTAGAGGATATGTTGAGGACTTGTGTTTTAGATTTTTCTGGAGGTTGGGAAAACTATTTGCCATTGATCGAGTTTGCGTACAATAATAGTTTCTAGAGTAGCATTGGAATGGCACCTTTTGAGGCATTATATGGTAACCGCTTTGTTGGAGTGAGGTGGGTGAGCGTCAAATTTTGGGACCCGAATTGATTCAAGTAGCTTCAGAAGGGGTTAAACTCATAAGGGAAAGATTGCGGGTTGCTCAGAGTCGCCAGAAAAGTTATGCGGATAATAGGCGTCGAGAGTTGGAGTTTGGGGTTGGCGACCATGTATTGTTGCGAGTTTCGCCGTGGAAGGGTATTGTTCGTTTCAAAGGAAAGGGGAAGCTAGCGCCGAGGTACATTGGGCCGTATGAGATTGTGGAGAGAGTAGGAGCGACAGCATATCGCTTGGCGTTGCCGGTAGAGTTGGCTCGGTTGCACAACGTATTTTATATTTCGATGTTGAGGAAGTATGTAGGTGACTCGACGCATGTTTTAGAAGTGGAACCTTTAGAGTTGCATGAAGATTTGACTTACGAAGAGAGGCCAGTGAAAATTTTGGACCGCAAGGAGCAGGTATTACGTTCCAAGGTGGTTCCTTTGATCAAGGTATTGTGGAGAAATCATGAGATCGAGGAAGTGACATGGGAGAGTGAGGAGGCTTTGCGGAAGAAGTATCCGCACCTATTTTTAGGTAATCCATCTTACTTACTTCAAATTTCGGAGTCGAAATTTTCTAGGGGGGGGAGTTGTAATACCCGTCTCAATTATTTAAAAATATAAAAGATTTAATTTTTATCAAAAGTGATATTAAAAGAGGAGATAAAAATGTGTTAGGAGGTTAAGAGAAGGTTTGGGATTTAATTAGGATTTGTGGAAGAAGTATCCGCACCTATTTTCAGGTAATCCATCTTACTTACTTCAAATTTCGGAGACGAAATTTTCTAAGGGGGGGAGAGTTGTAATACCCGTCTCAATTATTTAAAAATATAAAAGATTTAATTTTTATCAAAAGTGATATTAAAAGAAGAGATAAAAATGTGTTAGGAGGTTAAGAGAGGATTTGGGATTTAATAAAGGATTTGGTACAATTATTATTATATTTAAATACATTAAGTGTGAATAAATAGTATATAAGGGTGATAATGGCACACAAGGGTGATATTGAGTTTGTATTAAGGGAAAAGGTGTCTTTTTCACTAAAAATCTATCATTAGGTTAAGTGTAACATAATTTCATTATGCCAAAAACACTTGGGAAGAGATTAGAGAGAGATTAGAAGAAGGAGGCAAGAGGAGAACTTGGGAAATTGATTTCTAGAGACCAATCGAGAGATCGTTTCTAGAAAATCTCTTCTACAATCTTGTTGCCAACGTAAGTATAAGTAACTTTCTACCGTTTTCGATTTTTGATTTCGACCTTAATTAGGCCTAGATCGGAGTTTTAGTTCTTAATCTCGTTTTCGGGAAAAATTGTGTTTTAAGAGTTGTTTGATGAATCTTGGGATGTTTAAGAGTTGTTAGATGCTCCAAATTGAGTATGTTTAGTGTCCCCCTGTTGGTAACACTTGGGATGATTTGATTTGGGTATTTAGAGGTTGGATTCAAAGAGTTTTGTAAGAGTTCGTAAAATAATTTTTTCTGAAAATTCATTTCTGAAGAACGTAGACCGGTCGCGGCATTTTGGACGACCGGTCGTGGCAAGACAGTGAGGCATCGACCGATCGCGGGAAATCGGTCGACCGGTCGGGGCATTCCAGTGCGGTCTCGACCGGTCGCGGATTTGGGTAGACCGGTCGTGATTAAGGAAAATCTGAAAATTTTGGTAAAGTTGTTAAAATGTTTTGAAAGGCATGGGGGTCCAATTAAAAGACTCTTAAGGGTAAATTAAAGAGAAATTGTCTATCCAGTTGATATAATCTGATGATTTTGTTATGTTCCTTGCAAATTATATATTCAAGTGGACTGAACTTGTATATGTTTTGGCAGGGACGCTTGAGGAAGGCATTGAGGCCTCGCTCAAGGGCAAGGAGAAAATTGGCTAAGTGGTATCGGTGAGTGTAGGAATGTAGCATCTCGATAACTTTAGATGCTTGTGCTCTTTTGTTTTATAGTAATTGCACAAATATCATGGGAAGTTGCATGGCATATTTTGAGAAGATTTTGTGTATAACAAAGGTTTTGGAACAAATGTTTGAGAAAGAAGTTTTTGAGAAAACTATAGCCTAAGGGCATGTTTTGTGAAAAAGTTTTGGAAAGCAAGTTATACTATATGTATAAGAGATATGACGGAAGAGGATTGATGCCTATATGGCCAAGGGGGATACCCCTTAACATTTTGAAGTCGGGCTGCGGTTCGGTGACATGTTCATGTCGAGGTCGGGCTGCGGTTCGACGGCATGCTGGAATGGGGCTGCAGTTCCAAGTGATAGTGTACGGGGTGCACAAACTATTGCATATAGCAATAGCTATTTT
>NMUG010008874.1:0-11475 GCA_002855965.1 Monotropa hypopitys
ATATATATATATATATATATTTGTCACGCCCCAGATTTTCAAACCATTTTTTTTGAAATGGGATAAAAGAATGATTAGTTACAAAATCACATTTTACCAAACCACATGACAAGGGGGTCATGAATAGTAAAACCACTCCTTTGCAAATCTTTTACAATTTGAAACTTACTTGAAATTGAGATACAACCATACCTTTATACAAAACTTGCTTGCAATGAAATGACATTACAACTCTTTAAATAAAAGGGGATGCCCGTAGGCACAAGGGAAAAAAGAGGGGAGTTATTACAATGATACAAAAATGAAGTACAACAGTATGCTCCTCGCTGAAAGAAAGTAGAGCAAGCCTAAGCTATGTGCGGGAATTTCTATGGGGCTCAAAAGATAGCCAGTTATCGATAACATGAAGGGTGTGTTATCGATAACCACACTCTCAGGAATCTCTAGGGGCAGCCGGTTATCGATAACCCATCTGTCTGGTTATCGATAACCAACTCTTCAGGCTTCAATGAGGGAAAGACTGCTACGAGGTAAATCAGCCGTAACGTCTTCATACGGACTCCGATTGACGCGATTCAAGATGCGTTGGATTCGTAATGAAATTATCTACAACATTTATGGAGAATACATTCACGTTCAGAAGGTGTTTCGAGGTCACAACAGGCCTATAAGACCCTAACTCCTCCCGGGGATTCCCGGAACATCCCGAATCGAATACGATCCAAAAGGATGGACCAACAAGGGGTCCAACACTTAACTCTAATCGTCAATCTATGCCAAGGAATCCATACTAAATCCATTAACCGATTAGAACGGCACATTAAATTCCGAAAATGTATTTAGAAAAATACGGGTCGTTACACCTCAACTACCTTAAAAGAATTTCATCCCCGAAATTAACTAAGGTTAGAGGAACAAACATCACGACCAAGGAATGCCAAACTCGCGAAGAACTCGTGCACCACACAAAAGAATAAGAGGGATAACTCCCGATATGGTGTGGACACGCCGACATGAAAGGGACATACCGACACAAAAAAAGGGACACGCCGACACAAAAAGGGACGCGCCGACACAAAAGGTACATGCCGGCTATAGAATCAATCTCGCCAAAGGCACAAGGGACGGAGGATCCCACGAGTGATTTGTCATCTCAAGAACTAAGAACCAACAACCGTCTCACAACAACATTCACAACGAGAAACGAATCGGTCTTACAATCATCGACACTCCACTATCATTCTACAAACTCGCACATACATGCTTTGTAATTTTCGTTACCCTACCCACGTGTACACACACATTCCCCCCCACACACCCAATGCGATAATCAAGTGACCACTATAATTCAAGTTTGAGATGTGTTGGCCGGACACGATTCTCAACCTAAGTCATAGAGTCATCCATATACCACACAATCAAAGGAGCACACGCACGGTCGATTCTACACTGAAGGTGTAGGAATAATCGACTCAAATACTCGTTCCCAAAGTCTCTAACAATCTATCCATCGCTTAGGGCATAAGGATGTGAATTTCCAAGAAAGTAAAAATGATCCTGAAAGACATACCAATCAAGCAAGTGGAGAGCAAACACTAAACTTGGCCATCGCAACAAGACAAGATGGCACATGAAACCCAACACGATTCATTCACAATTTTAAACGAAAGTGTGATCACCACTCAAATCATAGAGGCATCAATTTATGGAGTGCGAGAACAAGAAACTTGTAATAAGAAGCATCCCAACTTTCCCACAGTCGATCAACACGCATTTCTTTGGTCCACGAACGTCTCTTCAATGTTCACGTAATGTATGACGCACAAACATAGCGAATGAGAATGGGAATATCTTATTTAACTAAAATTTTCGTAACGAAAATGAAAATACTCACATTTCGATCAAGGATACAACGCCGAAGAAAGACAATCGCACGAACGCATAGTCCTTTTGGACAAAAAGAGATATGGTTACGCGAATCACCCAACAAAAATGCGAAGCTAACTCTAGCGACAGGTCAGGCAAGCCTTGCAATGGACCACCAACGAGGCACGAGAAAAGACCGAGTACGAATGCTCCCACATGGCACCAAGGACCAATCAAACAAGTTTCTTTCAAATTCCAAGATCCACTAGCTTACGGTTGATGAAATACGCAAAGCAAGAATACATGATAGGTGAGGTGACCGATGAAGATGTCACGATGGGACAATAACTCCAAGTTGAGTCCAAGGATGGATGACACTAGTGATCAATGCCAAAAGTCGGCCAAAGGGGGATTTTACAAGGGCCACCACCAAGAGGCACCAAGATAGAGAAAGTCACGGGCCACACAAAGAGTAAAAGGAACATTTCTCGATATGGTGTTGACATCGGAGTCACTGCCTGAGTCACAAGAAAGGAATAAGGCCCATCAAACACACATGAGTTTTCACACAAGTGTTGTCGTCATCGAGATTTGAGACAGAACGAACGCGCCAAATGTCACCAAACAGCTGAAAGGCCAAGACTCAAACGAGTTACACCAGTGACTCTCAATTTTGCTTACTACTCAAGGAAGATGCAACTGTGACTCCACCAGTTGATAAGGAGCAAGACACATTACAATAGAAATATTGACAACGCTCAAGGTTTGATAAATACTACAACTTCCTACAAGCCAGGGATTGGCTCCAAGAGTCTCATCTATGCCATCGAGTTAAAGAAGGGCCAAACGAAGGAATCCTCTCAAGGCACTCAAAGCATGACCCATAACTAACCGACATCATCAAAAGAATCCAAGTGGATACGAGGGAGAAGAATAACTTCTATAAGCCATCAAGCTTTCCTCCAACAGTAAGCCCCAAGCAACCACGAATGAACATCCATGTCGAATTTCGCACGACCAACTGTCTCCAAACTAATGCAAGACAAGGGCTAAGGGAGGACATGTCGCAACCAAACTTTCATTTGTAAACTAATGAACAACGGCATCAGGAATCCCGTAAAATCCAAAACGAGCATGCACAACTCAATCTAGCGGAGAAATGTAACCAACGATCATACCCCTTAAAGGGAAAATACTAGGAAAACTCGGTAATGCCTCAAGAATCCCACTAAAGTGAAGGAGGAAACACGAGTTCACATGGACCATAGAGTCAACTCCTCAACAATTTCCCAAGAGCTTGCATCAGAGAAGGAAGAAAGACCAAGCTACCAAACTCAAGGAGCTCTAAAAACTAGTTCCAATCACCAAACCGATGCCAAGGTTACCAAATTCCTAACCCCACATGCCAACAAGATGAAAAGTTCACCTTAAAAGTGACATTCAAGCATACGAACGATAAGGTCAATACACGAACCATAACAACACTATGCTCATAAATCTCTAAACACAAACTATGAGCCAAACCATATCGTACGCTAGGAAAATAACCACATACTCCATCCTACATACGTATCCACATATAGAATCTCCAATATATCAGCAGAAATCAAACTCATCCGAGTACAATACCAACTCCTATGCCTCAAACAAGGGCATACTAATGCACATGAAGAACCCATTAAAACTAAAAGTTTCCCCAAGGTTCCAAGGTTTTCGAACGAAAGCTCTGATACCAAGTTGTCACGCCCCGGATTTTCAAATCATTTTTTTTGAAATACGATAAAAGAATGATTAGTTAAAAAATCACATTTTACCAAACCACATGACAAGGAGGCCGTGAATAGTAAAACCACTCCTTTATAAATCTTTTACAATTTGAAACTTACTTGAAATTGAGATACAACCATACCTTTATACAAAACTTGCTTGCAATGAAATGACATTACAAATCTTTAAATAAAAGGGGATGCCCGTAGACTACAAGGAGGAAAAGAGGGGAGTTATTACAATGATACAAAAATGAAGTACAATAGTATGCTCCTCACTGAAAGAAAGTAGAGCAAGCCTAAGCCAACTCCCGCTACAAGCAACCAAACCAAGCAAACCTGCGAAGAATTGTAAAAAGAAGGTTGAGTCATAAAGACCCAACAAATATGCACCTACCAAGTGCAAATTCAATTATGGTGACATGTGCAAGTGGTGTGAATTCATATGATGCAATCCCAAGCATGCCAAGCTCACACTTTCTCAAACACCACTACCAAGTCACTTCCCAAGCCACAACTCATGAGTCTAATCAAGACTCTTATTCACCGAAGTAGACCAAAAGATAACCCAATCATTCAACCTCACTCAAGACCAACAACAACACAAGTCGAAACCCTCTCTTTACCAAGTACCCCCATCCATGCAACTAGGCAACACACACTAGTACAAACCGTAAGGGTCATGGATCTCAACCACGATCGCAACGATATGGTAAACTATCACATTGTCTAGGGAGGACACTCCCAAGAACACAACCCATCTACTACAAAGCCAATACCTTCGAGTATCCACGATGAACCACATTTCCACCGTTTGCTAATTCCATGACTTAGCCAAATATCAACGGCTAGCTAATTCCACGACTTAGCTTGTGCCCACACAATCCACCAAACCACTTCGGATAACACCTATCCTTTCCAATCCCCTATATAAGTATAAATATAGGTACACATTGGTGAATTGATTTATCTTGCTTTAATAGTTTGTTCGACTCCCGGCTTAACACGATTTGAAACCAAGTCACATGAGTCTCGAGCGCCTCACTAAATACGGACCGGCTTACCCCAACGTGGACTATACATTAAAAGTGTCACATGAGTCTCGACCGTCCCACGAGTAAGGACCGGCCTACCCCAAACATGGACCATTACTTTGAAAACCAATTTGGAAAACCATTAAGTCCGGGATCGATTTAGAGTCTCCTTGGCGAGGACAAGGATGGACTCACTCACGTCGAAGTGCTACGAGGAATGCACTAACACACGAGGTACCACAAGGGATGCACTATCACACGAGGTGCCACGAGGGATGCACCGAATATACAAGGTGTTACGAGGAATACACCAACTCACAAAGTGCCACGAGGGATGCACCAATTTATAAACATTCGAAGACCACATCGTTTGGTCACTATACACCATGTTATTTTGATTGGTTGTTTAATAGGTAAGTTCACGAGATTGATGAGTTCAATTAAAGGGAACGAGTTTCCCAATCCTAGTAACGAATTTACTTCAAGGGGGGACGAGTTCCCACCTAGATGTGACAAATTTACGCAACAACACATAGACCTCAAGTCTAATCATCCAACCAATCAATCCAAGGGTACTACACCGTAGGGAAGAATCCCCAATCCAAGTGTGACGAGTTCACACATCGATACCCAATTCATTTTCACTAAGACATTTCACCAAACACCTATTGTGCATAAGTGCACACAAGGGTCCTAGTC
The DNA here is from genome assembly GCA_002855965.1 of Monotropa hypopitys. NCBI lineage: Eukaryota > Viridiplantae > Streptophyta > Magnoliopsida > Ericales > Ericaceae > Monotropa > Monotropa hypopitys. Next base: position 5,366 of record NMUG010008874.1, read on the forward strand.
ACCATAGACACCTAATTGATCATCCAATCCGTCTCCCATACGTTCAAGGCCACACACACACGGGCCTTAGTAATAAATCCCAAATTAACCCACGGCCACACACACGAACCTAATCAAGGTTCAACAACTCTAGGAAACTATGAATTATACTCGTAAGCCCCTCGAGCATTCTATCAAACACCTAGCGGGCCCAAGATCACCGCTCAATTCCACTAAATTAAACTCCTAGGACAAAACCCCCAATTTCCATCAAACTCCCACAATTTCAATTTCAAGTCCTAGGCATGAAATTAATTATCACACATCCTCACAATCACCAAGAATTATCAATTTCAATGCAAGGATGAGTTCAATTTCATTTTATCAAACATGTAGAGTGCATGATTTCCAAAACATGGGTTTTTAAGAAAACCTTTGATTTTAATCTTGTCAATCAAATTAGGTGACCTAACATAACTACACAAACACAAGATAGAACATATTTACCTCAAATCCAAAGCTTGGAGAAAACCCTAGGTAAGGGTATCTTGACAACCCATGAAGATATGCTCATAAATGGAGAGCTTGAAGAGAGGGGATCAACCTTTCTCAAAGGCCCAACTCCATTGGAGCTTGGGAAAGGGGAGTTATTTTAGAGACAAGGGATAGGAGGGTTTCCATGGAGGTATAGAGATAGAAACTAGGTCAGAAATGGGGAAGAAGATGCCTAAAATCGTGAGAAAAATCATATATATAGCCATTGAAAAATGACCAAAAAACCCTTAATGAAAAGCTGCCCGACTGGCTGGTTATCAATAACATGCAGACCATGTTATCGATAACCACTCTCTTGGGTATAACCATGGGGTCTGAGAATAGCCAGTTATCGATAACATGTAGTGCCTGTTATCGATAACCACGTATGCAACACCTGGTTATCGATAACATGAGGGGTCTGTTATCGATAACCGGACGCGCGGGAATTTCTATGGGGCTCAAAAGATAGCCGGTTATCGATAACATGAAGGGTGTGTTATCGATAACCACACTCTCGGGAATCTATAAGGGCAGCCGGTTATCGATAACCCATCTGTCTGGTTATCGATAACCAACTCCTCGGGCTTCAATGAGGGAAAGACTGTTGCGAGGTAAATCGGTCGTAATTTCTTCATACGGACTCCGATTGACGCGATTCAAGATGCGTTGGATTCTCAATGAAATTATCTACAACATTTATGGAGAATACATTCACGTTAAGAAGGTGTTTAGAGGTTACAACAGGCCTAGAAGGCCCTAACTCCTCCCGGGGCTTGTCGGAACATCCCGAATCGAATACGAACCAAAAGAATGGACCAACAAGGGGTCCAACACTTAATTATAATCGTCAATCTATGCCAAGGAATCCATACTAAATCCATTAACAAATTAGAATGGCAAATTAAATTCCGAAAATGTATTTAGAAAAATACGGGTCGTTACAATATATCTCAAATATATGATTTCTAACATTTCCTTCTCAAATTCATTTTCATTGGATCTAATATTGATCCATATCCATCATAAGATCGAATAAAGATCTTTTCACATTTTCCTTTCCTTGCCTTCCATTTATACATAATACATACTATTAATATAGCCAAGGGTCATTCAAATCCATTGACCAACGTTATTTCCAGATCTGTTACCCAAATAAACCATCCCTGATGAATACACAGGTAATGAGTTTTGGGGGCCGCTCCACCTCCCAGCGGTAAGGTACTAGCACCCAACCTCCAGGTGCATATATATATAAACTAAATCACAACACCTTTTAGGCCAAATCAACTCCTCGACATAAATCCCGAGGTAGGTTTCAAGGCTATATAAGTATAATACTGGATAGATTTGTCAAAATACTTCTTTAAGTATGAAATGAAAACCTTTTCTACTTTTGCTCTTTAAAATTTTCATTAACACATACCAAAATCATTATCTATATTGAATTTCCAATTCTTATTTATCTTCTTCTTTCAAAACACCATTTCATATCTGATACACTTTTCACAAATCATCACCCTTTCTCAAAACTCCAATTTTATATAAAATCATCTTTAAAAAATGATTATACGGTCTACTAACTTATTTATAGAGTTCTAGATATACTCACAAGGTATGGAATGATTATGCGACATTCTTTCCTTTATCTGCGGTGGTAGATGGTGATAGAAACTCCGAACCTATTACACAATAATTTTTAATTAGAAACATAATATATTATTATTCTAATCAATGTATCTTTCCTTATAATATATTCTATTTTATGTTATTTTATGTTTTCATCATTTTCTTTACAAAATTCCAAATCTGCTCATATTCCCGAATTACCCAGATATCGATATCTGGGACTGCTCAGATATCGATATCTAGGGACAAGGCAAGATATCGGTTTCTGGATCTCAGGATACCGATTTCTTGGAACCTTCTAGGATATCGGTATCTAGGACAAACTGGGATATCAGTATCTTGGTCAATTCTTAAGATATCGGTTTCTGGTGATTCCCCATATCAATTAAGCTGTCTTGAGGCATAAGAAACTACTCGACCATGTTGTATTAAGACACATCCCAAATCCTAATATGAAGCATCACTATAGATGACATAACCCCCAGATTCTGTTGGAATAGTTAACACAGGTGCAGACACTAATCTATTCTTCATTCAGAATTTTGTTCACATTTTTCTGCCACAAAAATTTGGTTTCCTTCCGGGTTAGCTGAGTTAATGGTTTGGCAATAACATAGAAATTCTGTATAAAATGACGGTACATTTGATGGTCTCTCTCAGTTCATAACAACTTCGATCTTTGCATGATCAACAGTGATACACCTGAAACCACATGACCCAGAAAAACAACTTTATCCAACCAGAACTCCGATTTACTAAGCTTTCCAAACAACTTCTTCTCTTTAAGCAGTTGAAGTGCTAGACGCAGATGATTTGAGTGTTCCTCCTTGTTTCGAGAATAAATTAGAATATCGTCAATAAAGACGATTATGAAGGAATCAAGGTATGGTTTAAACACTCTATTCATCAGGTCCATGAATGCTGCTGGGGCATTGGTCAAACCAAATGGTAATACTACAAACTCGTAGTGACCATATCTCATTCGGAACGTAGTCTTGGATATATCACTTTCTCTGATTTTCAGCTGATAATATCCCGACCAAAGATCAATCTTAGAAAACACTAATGCTCCTTGTAACTGATCAAATAGATCATTTATCTGTGGCAAAGGATACTTATTTCTGATCGTGATCTTGTTCAAATACCTATAATCGATACACAATCTCATACTACCATCTTTCTTCTTAACAAACAGAACTGGTGATCCCCATGGCCATACGCTTGGTCTAATGAAGTCTTTATCTAATAGATCTTGAAGTTGAATTTTCAATTCCTTCCGTTCTAAAGGTGCCATTCTATAGGGTGAAATGGATATTGGGGCTCCACCTGGTAGTAATTCTATTGTAAATTTGATCTCTCTATTAACTAGTACTCTCGGCAGATCTTCTAGAAACACATCTGAAAACTCGCTTACTATGGGTATATCTGAGATTTTTGAACTAGGAACTCTGGTGTCCACAACATGAGCTAGAAATCCCTGACACTCCTTCCTCAACAACTGATTGGCTTCTATTGCTGAAATCAAACAAGACAAAGTGATTTTCCTATCCCTATAGAACTTAAAAGATGGTTGATTTGGTATGTTGATTATTACCTCCTTACAAAAGCAATCGATAACAGCATAGTAGGACAACCAATCCATGCCCAGGATAATATCAAAATCTAACGTATCCAATGGCAACAGGTTTGCAAATAATTTCCAATCTTGGATATAGATATCACATTCTTTGTATACTGAATCGATGATTATTACTTCACCAATCGGAGTTTAGGTTCTAGTAATTCTAATGGACTATCCAAGTTTTTAGAATATTTCAGAGACACGAATGAATGCATAGAACTGGGGTCTATTAAAATACGGGCTTCACTATGAGCTATTAGAAGCGTACCTGTCACCATATTCCGTGAAGCCTGGACATCTAGTTCCGTGATAGCATAAACTCTGCCTTGCCTATTTATTGAAGAAAAATCTCCTGAGCCTCTCCCCCGAATATTACTCCCAGTGCCTCTTCCCCTAGTAGGAGCATTCCCTACTGAAGACGCCTCTGCCAAAGGTCTAGGATATTCAGTTCTCCTGTGGCCTACCTGTCCACAGTTGTAACATGTAATAGTCCCCTCGAAACAATCCTTAGCAAGATGACCCCTCCTGTTGCATCGATAGCAAATAATTCCTAAAAACTAGAATCCTGCAGATCCTCTACCCTGGAAATTCCCCAACTGCTATTGTGGCTGGATAAAAGATCCTTGTCGTGGTCTACTGAAACTCTGCCCTCTACCAGGAAATGATCGAGAAGACTGCGAAGGTCCTCTGAAAACCTGAGCACTCTGGCCTCTATAAGATCGGCTACTAGATCCCCTCTGAAGAGCACCATCAGTACGAGCTTTCTTGAACTGCTCCCTTCGTCCATCTACTTTCTCCAAGTCTCTTTTACATATCTTTGTCTTACTCACAAGCTATTTGAACTCCTGGACTTCAAGCAATGCAACACGTGGCTGAATGCGGGAATTCAATCCCATCTGGAATTTCTCACACATGGCCTTCTCTGTAGATACCATGAGTGGCGCAAATCTAGACAGAGCTATGAATTTTGATACATACTCGTCCACTGATAGAGTTCCCTGCTCCAACATCATGAATTCTCTTCTCTTCTCTCCCTGATAAAACTGTGAGAAATACTTCACATTAAATGCGTCTTCAAACTGGTTCCATCTAATAATCACCTCTACTATGGCTAGCACAGCAGTCAAAACTCTTTATGTGGCTTCCCACCAATTTTGATCTTCATCAGTCAACATGAATGTTGCTAGATGCAACTTGTCATTGTTGTCTATCTCCATAATCGCAAAACAATTCCTGATCTTCTTCAGCCAGTTTTCCACTTCCTCCTCCCCCTTAACTTTTGAAAAGCTAAGAGGATCCATAGCTTTGAAATTTTTTAATAACGAGGTGTTGATATCAACCTGTGGTCTTGGTGTTGGAACTTGAGGCACAGACTGCCTCTCGAAGTACCTAGCCTAATTCTGAGAAATTTGCAGCATCACTTCTTACATATGCCTCATAGGATCATCCCTTGCTTGATCCTCAACTCTAACTTCCTCTGGAATATTTCGCTCTTCCCGCCTCTGCTCAACTGAAGTCGTAGATGCCTTATCAGCGATTTGTTGATTTCCACTAGCCATAATTCTATTTACAACAGAAAACAACACTTAAAAATTTTAAATCAAATAATTTATGTCCTAATCCCTCAACGACACCCTATTATTCACCTTTCAGCTGACTCAACAGTCTACAGAATCTCTAAACCTAGGCTCTGATACCAAAAACATTGTCACAACCCAACCCGACAATTATTATGGTAATTACCAGATTAGTGACGTGGCAATATCATAGTAACAGATTATAACTAAAAACATTCTAATACAAACATCTACTACATAGAAACTGGAACTGCTAACATCATAGATGAGTACAAAAGATAGTCCAACTGGGCTCAACAAACTGGGTATAAACAAGACCCGGGCCCGAATAAACTAAAATAACTGAACAACAACATAATAGCCTACTACAAACTACTGAGAAAGAATCTGAACTGATAATATCTACTAAATAAGGAAAGTAGAACCTTACACTAACTCAATCCTACAGCCTGAAAGATGGATGACTCTAACTGCGATCACCTAAAATCGTGTAAAAACACGTCAGCACGACGGCATGGTGAATATATAACAACAGAATAAATAAGAAGTAAAGCATGTGTCAAATCCTTTTATTTCAAAACCTTTTTTCCTTTCTAAATATTCTCTTTTCAAGAAATAAAGTCTCTTGTTTTTATTACAAATTCATTACAAGTGTAGATAATTGCTCTTTATTGCCAAAAGTATGAGTAAACAACTTTTCCAAATATTCTTCAAATATTTTTCTCATCTTTTTCCAAATTTCTTTATAATATATATATATATATATATAT
>NMUG010008875.1:0-11474 GCA_002855965.1 Monotropa hypopitys
ATAACAATCAGATCTCAATCATACTCACCATTCACTAACAAAAAAAACTTTGTAGATCTTTCATTTCATATGAACATTAATATTTGATTAACTTAATTTTTTTGTGCAAATAAAATGCTTTGAGATATTTTATAAAATAAATAGCCCGAATCAAAATTATGATGTCTTTGAATTTTGCTACCCGAGCTGCACTGAAACTCCTCCGTAAATCCTTCCTAAGAAACCGCATGTGATTGTTCAGACTCTTCAATCAATTCATTGTGGTGAGCTGCATGAATTGTCGCAGGACCGAACCGGCCGGGTTCAACCGGTTGAACCGGGAACCGGTCCCCTAATCGGTCCGGTTCAATCCCAAAACCGCTATTTTGCAAAAACCGCTCTAAAAAACAAAGAACCGCTATTGACCCGGCGGTTCGACCGGTTGAACCGGTCAAAACCGGTAAAAAACCGGTTGACCCGGTAAAAAATCAGTTTTTCGTATTTTTAAAAAAATTAAATATAAATTATTTATGACGTAATTATTGTGTCACGGTTCAATAACAGTTCGATAACGGTTGAACCGGTGACCCGTCCGCCCGGTGCCTCGATCGGTTCGGCGACCGGTCCAGTTTTCAAAACATGTTGACTAAAGGTGTTCATTCTCTGTACAGTTGAGTCAACTACAACTTGACCCTTTTCTTTGTACAAGGGGGGTGGATCTGGGTCACCCAAGTGGGTGAGAAAGTAGTTGACGATTAGTGGTTTGGGATTGATGTAATTAGGTAATTTTGTTAAATTCAATAATGTGAATTAAATTCCATTTTGGGATCACAACATATTCTCTCCATTTATACATACAAGAGATTAAATATTCTTCTCAATCAGATAAATCATAAAAATATAAATACCAATAAAATCGAATTCAGAAAAGACAAAAACAAGTCACAAAAACTATTTCTAACCATCGGTCATGATTTTTTATTTGTTACATTTTCACCTCAAGGAGAATATTTAATCCAAACAGTTTAATGCAAACTACCCAAAGTTCAGGAAAAAACATACAAAAAGACGCTACTTTTTTCAGTCTCGTGAGTATTATGGAAGATTAAGTTCATCTTCCTTTGTTAGAAAAAAATAGAAGAGAATAAGTAAAAGAAGCAAATGATGACCAAAGGAAAATTACAAGCAAAAAATGCACCCAGCTGAAGTTGCACAAAATGCATTTTCACTTTGTACAAGCTGCAAAGGAATGTATATTTATAGATGCTTTGACAACCACTTAAGTATTTATTATAAGCTGTTCCTCTCAGAATCAAGTGTTGAATTACAAATTACCCATAAGTCTGGCAAGTGCTCTACCATTTGTCTCAAAAACATTAATCCAAGTTTTCTCTAACCAAGAAATCGACCTATAGAGTATAGAAACGTGACATAATTTCAATCTCATGGTTTTTGTAGCGATTGAAAGGCAATAATCGAAAGACGAGTGAGTTTGGGCTCGAGAATCAAGCATACATTGCGTTGTATCATAATGGTATCATAATGTTAATATCTGTGATCAATATCAGATTGGCTATGCAGTCATAATCAGAAACTAGAACACAAAAAGAAGATAAAAGATAAATTAACTGAACTGCGTATACCATTTGGGGACTATGAAGGTTGGTGTAACATTGCTGCTTGCATATTATCATTCATGCCGTCACCCTGCTATGTTTGCCTGCACAAGGACTCTTCGTAGTTCATCTGCGATTCCATGTAAAAGAACCGGTTTCCTAATAGCTCCATTCATCCCAATACGCAAACACCTTTCCCACACCTGCTCATCATCACTTGACATTAGGGCGACAATCAACGGCCAGGATCGGCTCCTAAATTTCCGAATCCTCAATGCTACTTCAAATCCGTCCAAATCGGGCATGTGGAGATCCAAGAGGACTATTTGGAACAAAGTGACGGCAGGGCCCAAAGCACTGAGACATTCGAACCCTGATCCCACGGTGGAAACGCTGCACCCGAGTTTCTGAAGCAGTTTCTTTGTCACAGCCCTGTGGATGCCGTCATTGTCGGCTAAGAGGACTTGAAGACCTTCAAAAAGAGAGATGGATTGTGAAGCATTAGAAGAGTTTTCTGATTCAGCTACGCCAATTACATTAGATGGCCTGAGTTGGAACCGGAGAATGAGTATCATGCTTTGATCTAAGTCTTCTGGGTTTGGAACTGCCCATATGTTGCCCTGCATTAACTGAAAATCATTGGGAAAAAGAAAGAAAGTTGGAGAAGTGGCCAAGGAAGATAAATACTTGCATGTTTTCAATGTTCAAAAAGAAAAACACCCATCTGCAAAATTAACAGAACAATTATCTGATTTCTATATCAATTCTATTCTATAAAGGGAAAGTACCATTTGGTGTGAACCGAAAAATAAAGCTGTCACAAATGTATTTTTCATTATTGCCCCCATCAAAATTGCCTAATTACACAACCCGTCAACTACTTGACCACCCACATAGTGGGTGGCCCATGCCTCTAGTGAGGATAAAAGGAGAAAGTTACTATTTGAGAGCGCGATTTCTTCAAGCTCATTGAAATTCCAATTTGAAGACATATTGAACATCATTACTAACATGCCAAATTAAAACTTTATCAGCATGGTAGCATCTTTAGCAAACAATATATAGCAATCAAAGCATTAAAATCATCTGTGCTATATGAATTCATAAACCCAAATAGGCCCAACTATTGCGTAGATATACATTGTTGATTCCAAATATTAGATTAACATGGTCAGAGCATAATATCAGTTATTTTATGATGTGATTACTTTTCACTCACATATGGGATACATTTATGGAAGGATCAAGTTTGTAATAACCACCAGATGCTGTGGCCTATGAGCAGAAAGCCTAGTTTAATAAAACTTCCTACACTCTTTTGCATAGAAAATTTAGATCTGATTGTTTACTTCACCTGTACGAGCTTTTTGCAAATGCTAAAGCTTAAGCCTTCCTCAGATCCATTGCTGCTGTACCTCCGACCACCAATCTTCACCTTTTCCACTGAACACTCTGCCTGACAACTTTTCTTTATCCCAATTTCAAACTTAACATAAACGCATCCATCAGAAGAGCTTGTTCTCCACGCTGCCCATCTCTGATCATTTCTTCCCTGACTTCCTCTTTCAGAGCAAATCCGAATCGTCACACACCCGCCACCATTTCCACCATCCAAGAGATTCCCAACCATGTGCAAAATCACTTGAAAAACCCTTCTCTCATCTCCCATAACCTGATCCGGCAAAGACTTTTCCACCTGAACTGCGAAACTATACCCCTGATAAACGCAAAGGCACTTGGAAAGGCAAGCAACTTCTTTAATCATTGAATGCAATAGAAAAGACCTCATTTCCAGTGGGAACCTCATGTTTTCCTTTGTGGAAATATCCATGACATCGTTGATCAAGGTGGACAACACATTACTGGTTTTAACCACCGTGTCAACAAGAATCCGTTGATGGCTACTTAACTTCTCATCCTGAATCATCGAAAGCAACCCTAAAACAGAATACATCGGTTTTCTCATCCCGTCGCCCATCGCCTTATGAAATGAGTTCCTGGCCTGACTCGCCATCATAGCATCCTGCCTTGCTTGTTGCAATTTTCGATTTTGCTCCACTAATTGGTCCCTCATGAGCTGTGACTCTTCTAGTACAGCAGAGTGGGAGAGAGCCACAGCAACTTGATCCGCCACCACTTTTACTATTTCCAGCTCCTGGTTGTCCCACAATCGGTCTTCCCCACTGGGAAGAACCAAAACCAGTATAGCATAACAAGCCTGAATTATCTCAGGAGTACCACCTTTGAAATTCGAAACCCTAAGCATCGGCATCCTTACAGCCGCCACAGCTCCAACCTCCACAGATCCTTCACTGCTTGCCACAGCTAGTGCCGAGTCAGCCTCAAGTATCTTCACCCCGTCACTCTCCTTTATCTTCCTAACATCAAGGTCTGTAATTGGAATGGAGGAATTATATATTCTTGACGAATTTCGCCCTTTTAATTCATGGGTTAGATTCATCTCCGTCTTAGTTTCATTAGGCATCCAAACCGCACAATTTTGCAAGTCTAGCGTCTTAGATAGCTCGACCAGGGTTGTGTATAAAATGGTGTGTCGATCAAGTGACTTACGGATCTCTTGGGTAAGCATCCGGACATGCCATCCTGCTTCCTTCTGTTGTCTTATGATTCCAACTTCTCGACCAAGATCCCAAGTTTTCTTCTTCAACATGAATTCTCTCACCTTCACTTTTAAAAGCAAAGGGATGAGAGTGATTAGAGTTATAGCCGTGGCGAAAGATACAAGGGCAGTGAGGAATTTGAATATGGTGAGGGCCAGCATTAGCTGAAACGGGTGAGGACCATAAGTCCAGCCATTGAGCAAATGGGTCATCCCACATAAAACAATGAACGCTATGAACTGGAAGAGTACCCATTTGAATGGGACGTTGGAACAGCTAACAAAGTAAAGGAGCTCAATTGGGATAGAAAAATAGGCAACTGCAATGAAGAAGTCGCTCACTTTTTGACATTCCAGAATGCTCTCAGTGCTCCAAAATCCCCCCTCATCATTGCAATCACATCGGGAAAATCCATTTTCAGTAGCAGATATGGAAATTAGGAATGATGAAATCCACAACCCAGATGCTAATTTCTTCAACATAGCATCTAATTACTGCGTTTTCAATCCATTAGTTGACATTTATGGATACTTTGACACCTCTGTATAATGGATTTCGTATAAGATAGAGAACCCCCTTGAATAAATCTTCAGAATCCAAACTACCAATATCATCAGTCGTCTCCTGTTCAATAAAAGTTCGATAAGAATAAGAAGTCATTCAAATTAAAAAAAATACATGATAAACCAAGTTGTTATATGCATACACGTGTAGACATTACACCAATTTGCAAGGCATCCATTAACAATAAGCCAATACCTACCATTATCAACCTCCAAAAAAGATCTGGCATGCCAACTGACTCAAGCAAACAACAAATGCATTAATTGATTAATATTCTTGTCGAAGTTTTCAAAAGAGAAATTTTTGCACCTCTATTTTGATCAATTATTTTCGTGGTTTAAGTAAAGCAACACTGCTGAATAGAACTCATAAATTCGCTCAAAGAAATCACCAATTTAAATTCACCCCAGCTTCCAAAGTTATCACGACATAATACACAACTAAATAAAACAAAAGGCCATAAAATTGGAGTTCAAGGATAAATATTTTTGGAAATCACCTACTTCAGCATTTTGGAAGGGAAAAAATCAGAAATGCAGGCGAAAGAGGAACTGTACCTGAATATACCACTCAGGTTCTGAACCAGTCCATCTTTTAGATCTTATGACTTATCTGCACCGCATGCATGCACACATACACATACTTACAATGATTCTAGATCAACATCATCTCCTTATCCAAATCCATCTCACACCAACAAAACCAAATCTCACACCGTCCCTTTATATCAACTCAACAACAAATCTCTTGCAAAACGAAAGATCTATGATGAAAACCAAAAAATGAGCCCCGTTACTTAAGAATCGGTCGACCCACGTTGCTTAAGCCGGCGGTTTAGTGTGCAGATAGTGAAGGGAGGGAGAAAATTGGATCTTGCAGCCACCGTTTTGTGTCCACGGAACAAAAATAGTAAATCATTAGGAAAATTGAATCAGAAAATTGATTCTGATCATACTAATTTCATTTGGTTTTTGGTTTTGGTTTTTTCCTCCCTCTGTATTCAAATTTCAAACACCGGTTTTAGAGGGTAAAGACTCTCTGGAGAGAGAAGAGGTTTTGTTCGCACTGTTGTTTGATAGAGCTGAAAACAAAATATATATCGAGGATTGTGAGCGAGAGAGCGAGAGCGGAAAACCACCATCTTCCATTGGGGGGCTGAAGTGGACATTTTAGCAAAAGTGCGTCTAAGTTTTCATGCAAGGAAAATAGACCCCACACTCCCTTTCGTTACTAACAAAATGTGAAATTTAGGTTTTAGTTAATTATCGACATTTACGAATATTTTAAGTGATGTAATAATATGCTATTAGTTGTAGTCCAGTTTATTTAAAAAATAGACAATTTTTTAAAAATATGTTCATTCTCTCTCATCACTGTTATGCCCGGCCACTACCTCTACCAACCAACCAACAACTATCACCACCAGCGGTTATCGACAAATTTTTCATCAACCATCAACTCGAAGAATTTTTCGGCGATCAATGAAATTTCTCAGCGACCACTTCCCATGACTCTTCGAACTATTTTTTAAACAAAAAATTACCTTTACACATTTCTTACACATTTTTCATGTTTTTTTGTTTTAAATGATTGTTTGATTACTTTTAAAAAAATTGATAAACCCGGAAATTTCATCTAATTTTTGGTGACCAATTTTTTGTCTATTTTTTAAAATAACGAAACAAAAATTATCAGCATATTTAGAACATTTTTTCTCTTTATTTTAAATATTGATTTGTTTATTTTTTTCAAAACACGAGAAGTTAAATTTTTTTGAAAACTTTTTCAATGATCGAGGACTTTTTGACGAGTTTTTTAAAGCTTGACAAGTTAAAAATATTTGGTGACTTTTTCAATGGTCGGAGACTTATTTTGTGGTTGGATAAATCAGAATTTTCCACGTGTAGAGTGCAAATCCGGATTCTCCGGACATTAGCTGGCAGTATGGCATGTGTCATTCAGTTATTCGATGCAGAAAGTCACGTGTCATCAGTTTTTCGTACTGTAGATTAGGTTAGCCATATACGGCGAGACATCTTGTCAGTGCGAAAGAGAAGTTATACAGTCAAACGCATGCAGGTGAATCTCTGATATAGTCAACCACATGCAAATCAGCTCATCCGCACTGCGGATAAAGTCAGCCTTGTGCGGCTAGACATCTTGGCAGTACAGCACGAAGTTACCAACACGGTGAAGGTAGCAGGCGACGTGTACATGTATTAATCGACCAGTGGATAGCGGTTAACACACGTGTCCCTTATATTTGTGCCTAAAGGGATTTGAAACTCATTTCCTAATAAGGCGCAAAGTATTAAGAAACATGGCAGATTATGAAAGTATTCAAATCCTCCAAAAGGAGAAACGTCCGGAGATAATCTGGGAAGAGATACGATTTATCAAAACTGAGGATGAGAAGTCCAAATCAGTTCCTGATTACTAGCGAGAAACTAGTAATCCGGAAGGCCTCTATCAAAACAACAGATCAACCCCCAAAGAAAGGTACATGCTAATTTGACTCCAGAATTCTATTTTGTGCTTTTTAAAATTTTCTCTCGATAAAAAACTGACTTAGTCATCGAGCCTTCCGGTCAGCAACGGCAGGAGGTCCTCTAACCCTTGTTTGTGAGTGCAGATACAAGGAGAAGTGGAGCCAGATCAGCAAGAAGATCTAGACCAGTCCATTCAAGCAGTTCACTCACGGTGGTAAACAGCAGCCGGATATTACCCCCGCATAATTGGGGCCGTCTGTGGGAAACTCACCCACGAAAGAAGAGAAGCAAATCAGAATCCGATCGAAAAAAATGACAATCAACGACAACGAAACCCCCACCATAGGAAAAGAGGTGGGAGATGGAAAACGAGCAGTCGCTACCCATTCCGACCCACCTCCAGCACCAAAGAAGGCCAGAAACACCATGTCTCGCGCCCAGGGTAATTGTGGAGGTGCTCCTAGCCTAACAGGGAATCCCAAAGTGCCTATTAAAGGCGCTATGGGCCCACGGAGTGCCCAGGATGACTATCCAGAGGACAGGGAATACGACAGCAGGGAAGGAGAGTACTCCCAGGAAGGAGACAGCTGGTCTCGTTCACGATGCTCTCAATGTCCACTCAGATCCAGATCGATCAGAGATGAGGATTTGGCAGCGATTATCAGATCTCAAAACCAGGCGATCAAACGTCTGGAGAGGGAGTAGAGAGGTTGTCCAAACAGCCTCAACAGCAAAATGGGCCCATTGGACACAAGCAACAATCGCCAAGGACTCCACAGGCAACGTTCGCCATCACCTTTCTAGAAGCCAAAAAACAACACCGGAAGGCTAATGGAGGATCCAACAAGAAAGCAGAGGCAAAAGAGATCCACCTTGTCGTCGGGAGTGCCGAAAAATTGTCAGGGATCTCCCATAGCCCAGCGAACACAACAGGAGGACTCACAGTTGTGCTCGAAGTGCCCGCCAGGAGCATTCCGTGAATTCTATGCGGGACCTCAGGGACTAGCTTCCACCCAGGGCCCCCGTACAAGACGTATGTCCAAAAAGAGCAGCTTGCACAGGTCCGGATAATTCCGTATCAGCGAACATTGAAGATATGGGGGTATGGCTCAACGAGCATCTCAAGGGCCGGGGAACGGTCTAAGAGACCGTGAAACGTGCAATCCAACAGATCACCTCCACCCCGCTCTCCAAGAAGATTAATGATTACAAAATCCCCAAAGGATTCAGTCTTCCCAACTTCCAAAAATATGATGGGAAGACAAACTCGGTGGCCCATCTTAAGGACTACCAACATGCTTTGATCTTGCATGAAGGAGATAAGAGCATGTACTGCAGGATGTTTGCATCAAGTTTGGGTCGGACAGCACTCAACTGGTATCACAAGTTGCCACCACGATCGATCTGCAGCTGGGAACAGTTAGCCGAGACATTCGTTGGTAGGTTCGTGACCAGTCACGGTGCCCCAAAGCATTTTGACTCTCTGACGTCATTGAGAAAATGATTTGACGGGACTCTTAGGGCATACACCGGACAGTATATGGACGCCTACAATGATGTCGAGGACTGTACCGAGAAGCAGGTTGTATCGATGTTCAGGTTTGGGCTTTCCTTTGGTGAGAAACTGAGGGAATCCCTGACCCTGAACCCTGTGGAAACATTCCTCGAACTGATGGAAAGGGTGGAACAACACGCCAAGTTGGAGGAGGAGACCATCTATGAAGCAAAATGCAATGCTTACGGATCCCACCGAACCCATGTAGTGGATACTACTAGGAAGAAAAAGAACAAGAAAAGAAAGGTGTCGCAACAAACTCCTTCCGAGAAGGGGGAAGGAGATGAGGCCGCACTCCAGACCACCGTCAGAATGCCGAGAACGGGACAAGAAGCTTTCAAAGCCATCAAGACAAAGTTCAACGTCTCCGTCTTCAAATTGGTGTACCCCTTGAAGAATGAGCCCTTCTGGAGGTGGCCCGCAAAACAAAAAAAATCAACCTGAACTAGATGCCACTGGTATCAAGTGCAGCGATTTCAGGGAGTTCGGTCACATAATGGAGCACTGCCTCCAGTAAAAGCAATTCATGTAAGAGCTCGTTGAGGCAAGTCATTTGAAGTTGTACATCGCCCAGACAACCGGACAGGACACATGCCTAGAAGGGTGGAAAAGTGTGACGACTCATCAGATGAGGACATGCCTCCAGTCGGGACTATCAACGTCATACATGGGACCATTGAGCCAAGCTCCAAGAATGAATCACATGCTTAGATGCGGAAGGAAGGCCAAGAGCATCACGCGTTGCAGCTCAGGCAAAAGCAACAGTGGGAACAGAGCGGGGAGCCCGCGCAGATCTCATTCTTTGAAGAAGATCTGAAGGGGGTAATGTTTCCGCACAACGATGCGTTGGTGATCACCTTGAACATCAACTGATACGACACAGAGAGGATCTTGGTATAACAGGGCAGCTCCACTGAGATCATGTATTTACAAGTATTCAAGAGGATGTGACTCACTCAAGCCGACCTCAAGCCAACGCGGATACCACTCATCGGCTTCAGTGCAGAACCAGTCTGACCACTTATCACTCTTCAAATGCGGGCAGGTCTACTATCCAGAGTGGCTCACTCAAGCATTCAAAAGTAGTTATAGAAGAAGTTGATCGGCTCATTCAGGCAAACACAATTAGGAGGTCTACTATCCAGAGTGGCTCTCCAACACAGTAGTGGTAAAGAAGAAGAGCGGTACCTGGAGGGTCTGCCTCGACTTCACCAGTCTGAACAAGGTCTGTCCCAAGGGTGACCATGGACACAGAATTCCTGGTGGTGGACATGACATAAGCCTACAACGCCATCATTGAGCGCACATGGATACACATGATTTGGGCTATCCCATCCACCTACCACCAAATCATCAAATTCTCGGGTCCTAATGGGATAAAAAGTATCAAGGGGAATCAGAAGTCAACCAGAAATTGATTCACGGCTTCCATCAAAACCAGTCCCAATGCCGAGCAGGTAAAGTCTATTCAAGTGCCGGACCAGTCCGTCTTGGAAGATGTCGGAGTGGATCCTTCTGCCCGTGTGGTCGAGAATCTGAGAAAGGTTCTCGTCCACGATACTGACGAGGATAAGTATTTCTTAATTGATGATGAACTCCCCGAGGAGGATGCTTCCGAGTTAGTATGGGTCTTGAAGGATCACATTGACGTATTTGTTTGAACCCACAAGAAATGCTTGGGGTAGAGTCAAGTATTATATGTCACCGGCCGGACGTCGATCGATGCCACAAACCAATAATGCAGAATAGAAGATGCTCAGCCACGCAGCATTCAGAAGTAGTTATAGAAGAAGTTGATCGGCTCATTCAGGCCAACACAATTAGAGAGGTCTACTATCCAGAGTGGCTCTCCAACACAGTAGTGGTAAAGAAGAAGAGCGGTACCTGGAGGGTCTGCCTCGACTTCACCAGTCTCAACAAGGTCTGTCCCAAGGACAGCTTCCTCATGACGAAGATTGATAAACTTGTGGATTCTACGGCGGGATACAAGCGAATGAGTTTCTTAGATGTCTCTAGAGTGTATCACCAAATCGCTATGTATGAGCCCGACCAAGAGAAGACATCTCTCATAACTCCTTTGGGGCTATACTGATACAAAGTCATGTTTTTCGACCTACGCAACGTCGGGGCAACGTACCAGAGACTAGAAACACTCATGTTCAAAGACTTGCTGGGAAAAAACATGGAGGTCTACATCAACGAAGTGGTGGTCAAGTCCAGGGAGGCGGACTCCCACCTCATAGACCTATGTCATTCTTTTCAGATACTCCGGGAGTTCAAGCTCAAGTTGAATGCATCCAAGTGCGTATTCAGGTTAAGTTCCGGTAAGTTCCTTGGGCACCAGGTAACCCGGAGAGGCATAGAGGCCAACCACGATCAGATCGTGGCACTACAAAAAACCTCCAAAGTCCCAGAAATACTAAAGAGGTGCAACGACTGACTGGGATGGTTGTCACACTTAACTGGTTCATCAGTCGCTCATCGGACAAATGCAGACCTTTCTTCCAACTACTACGAAAGAGAAGAGATTATTCCTGGGGGGGGCAGACTGTGAGAAGGCCTTCCAGGATATAAAGAAGTATATTGTCGCACCACTACTGATCGCTACACCAGAACAAGGGAAAGTCTTAACCGTATACTTGGCAGTTCA
>NMUG010008876.1:0-11473 GCA_002855965.1 Monotropa hypopitys
GTGAAGAGTTAATTAAAAACGACATTGCGAATGTACCATTAAGGATACCACATTCTTACACTCACCAGTACCGATGATCAAACCTTCTCCTTGCCTTTGAGTGAGGCCTCAATGCCTTCCTCTTGTGTCCCTATCCATAAAAATACCATTTCAGTCCACATTGTGATTCTAAGATGTAAATAAATTGGAAAAACATTAATCAAACCTTTATATGTCTTAACGTACCAAAGATCATCTTTTTACGATATTATTTAGTCATGTTTCAACTCCCAAAAACTTATCCAAAAATTCGGGCAGAACCCCTCCCAACCGGTCGGACTTGACCTCCCAACTGGTTGGGCTGACATCACTCAGTCCCAACCGAACCCCTGACCGATTGGCCAATCGGTTGGCCAACCGTCTGCACATCCCAACCGGTTGCCTGACCCTCCCAACCGGTCGCCACCTCTGCATCCTAACCGGTTGGCCCCAACATCCCAACCGGTCGCCACCACTTCTGCTGCGATTTCTGAGACTCGTGATTTTTGACAAAAAACGTTCCAAACTTCTCCCAACTCGTTCTAAACACCCCCAAACCTCAAATTCATCAATACTAAAGTGTTTCTACAATCTAATGTCATTATATACTTGTATGAGACTCCATTACAACCTTCAATCGCAACCAATTTCTAAAAATCAACCCTAGATACATGGGTTCTTCTCCAAAAACGAGATTTAAACAAAAACCCCGATCTAGACCGAATATGATATGATTGAGATATAAAATTTACATTCATAGATTCGTACTAACCTCGAGAACAACGTTGTAGAAGACTTATTCTCTCGATTCTCACCCGAAGATCTTGATTTCTTTGAATCTCCTCTAGCCTCCTTCTTCCTCTCTCTCTCTAACTCTTCCCAAATGTTTAGCCCTAATTAGGTTAGGCTAAACTTAACATATGATAGATTTTTAACCCAAAAGTCCTCAATACCCTTACTACTTAACTCATATTACCCTTATTTGCCATTACTCACCTTATTTTATACTTATACACTTATAAGTATATTTTTAAGACTTAAATCTCTTAATTTAACTATTCTTACTACTAAAATCACCCAAGTGAATTGTTATTCACTTACTAACACCTTTAATTTATTTAATATATTTCTAATTTAATTAATAGAAGTGACGGGTATTACAATCTCTTCACAAATCTTGTTCGCATCATAAGTATCTACACATTTATGTAGTTTACATCATTGTTAATCTCAAATATTAGAGGTTTAGAGTATAATCTCGTTGTTGGTAAAAATCCTAGATTTAGATCTTAAAACATGGATTTTGATGAATCAAATGGTTGTAGGAGTTTAGCTTTGAGTATGTTTAGTGTGGGAATCGTTAGAACACTTTGGATACTTTGATTTGTTGGTTTTGAAGCTTTTAGATCGAAGTTATGGATGTTGGAGATTAAGAGTTCGTCAAAACAAATTTCAGAAAAATTCGATTCTGTGCAGCGGCGACCGGTACACGTATACTCGGTCGACCGGTCGTGATAAAGCAGTAGGCTTTTTATGCCTGCTATGACCGGTCGCGGGTAATGTGGTCGACTGGTCGTGGAATGTCAGTAAGTTTATTTTGTGGTCTCGACCGGTCACGGGAAAGCGGCCGACCGGTCGCGGTTAGTAAATTTCTGGCAATTTTGGTAAAACCCTTGGGATATATTGGGAGGCATTGGGAGTTAATTAAAAGACTTTTATAAGCTGTTTAAAAAGGATTATCTAATCAGTTGATGTAATTTCATGATTTCATTTCTCTTTGTCAGATTATTTATCACGCGGACTGAAGTTTTTAGTTTGATTGACAGGGACACTCGAGGAAGGCATTGATGCCTCACTCAAGGACAAAGAGAAGGTTTGAACATCGGTACTGGTGAGTGTAAGGATATGGTATTTTTGATTGTACATTCGCAAGTTGTTTTCTTGGGTAACGGTTAATATTGCACAAAAGCATGAATGTTATATTGTTGTTGAATTGGGACATAAATACGTGATGAGAATGATATGCATGAACATAATTGCATGATGAGAATGATATGCATCGACATAAATGCATGAGTTGAGATCGAAAGCATAATATGCATGTATATATATTATGCATGCCTCTATGGGACGGGCGGTGTTATTGGCAACTTGAGTAAGGCCAATGGTTGGCAACCAGTGTAAGTCCAACGGGTGCGTGGGACGTACCCCAAAATGTGTGCGGGGCGTACGAACTATTACCTATAGTAGTAACTATTTTCAGGGCATGGGATGCTCAAATCTTTTGAAAAACAAAAGGGCTTTGACCAGTATATGTAAAGTATCATGCATGAGATGCATTTTTGGAATGAAAGTCATAACTGCTCATATTCATGATTTTCTATCGCGGCTATTCTTGAGTTTTGGAAGTTGGAAATATCATATTCACACTCTATTTCCTTGTCTTTGGCTTGGAAATAGGTCTCAGGGTTAGCGGTCCACTACAAGGATGGAGCTATATGGATGCTTGAGTGAGATTGATAAGCTAGTGTCATGTAGTGAAGAAGACTTGGTGTTTGTGGATGATTTTAGCATCTTTGGTAGACTCTTATTTGCCTTTTTGTTTTCAAGGACTTGTATTGGGATTTTGTAGTAGTTTAGTCATTTCATTGATGTTTCTTTCCTTGGAGGTTTATGAGTAATGGTGGCACGTTTGGGATTTATGTTTGAAGTTCCACTTGTTTCTTTTATTTAGTGTTGACAAATATTACCGGAGTTTTATAGCAAGGAAGTCTTAAAATTTTAAATTTTTGTGTGTGTTTTGGAGTTTGGGATGTTACAAGTGGGCTTTGTATTTCGATATAGAGGGCCCCTGCATGTCGATATGTAGGCTTTGCGGGTTTGGTCTATGGGTCTGTATTTCGATATGTGCCATACGCACATATCGAAATACAGTGTTCGGCTGGGGGTTTGGGGAGTATGTTAGGGGCATTTTTGTCCATTTCGGTTCGAGTATATATATGTATTTGCCGAGAGAGGAAGCCCTATTTGGTTTCATTTGACCTCTCCTCCATTTTAGCCCCGCAAGTCTTTCTCTCCCTCTTCTCTCTCTAACTCCCCCTTCTCCTCTAGTTTGATCCATCTCCCATGGTTATTTGAAGGTTTTCCCTTTACAAACGTTAACAAGCATCACAAGGGCTTCACAATGGGTGGCTTAGATCGTAGCTACGTGAAAAATCCCTCACCTAGGGATTTCGAGATTCGTTAGCTTCGGTGGGTAAATCTCCTTCTACTCCATTGTATGTTCGTGTGTGTGTATAGGTTGTACTCTCTGTAGTCGTTGTGTCGATTCCGTATTTGTGGTCTAGAGTTTGTTCATGATTGTGATAGACGACTTTGAGGACGACTTGGGTAAGTCTTTGGTGAGTTGTGTTGGTTGGCGAAATTGATTCGTGGCCTTTAGAGATTGTAGTCACCATGTGTTCGATGAAATTCCCCTTAGAGTCGTAGATCACGTTTTGAGGACATTGTGGCCTTATGTTGTTGGATAATGAAAATGGGTGAACAATGGAATGAATTTGGGTTGCGAGCTTTGTTGTCGCTCCTTTTGAAATTGTTGAACGCCACGTGTTCGATGAAATTCCCATGTGGGCATTGGAGAGCCATTGGGCTACCAATACCCCTTGGGTGTACCGTGGAGTCACATAGTTGTTGGTTTTGGTTTCTATGGTGCTCTCGAGTATTGGAGGCATTGATGGTTCAGGTTGGTTTGCCCTTGAGGTAGTCAAGGAGGAATGGTGTCTTGAGGAACTTGATAATGAATTTAACATACTCAATGAACGCCCAATATGAGGGGTAAATCCTACAAGGACCACCCTTTCACAATAAAAAATCCATCACTTCTATTTCACCTAATTTAATGATAAAGATCATGTGAGGAGTTGTTTGGATCGTTATTGCATATAAGGGTACCAACTTTGGGAACTGGGATGTGCGATTTCCCCAACCCTTGTAGCCCACCAGTATCCTCTCGGTGTCATACCTATTGATGCTCAACGTGATCACCAATGTGTCGTTGTGCGGGAAAGTAACCTCGTCTAGGTCCTTCTCTGAGAATGAGATCTGGGTGGGCTTCCAGCTCTGCTCCCTCCCGAACTTCTGCCTGAGCTACAGCACATGGTGTTTGTGGACCTCTTTCCTTTTTGAGCACGTGACTCAGTCTTGGAGCTCAGCTTAATTGCTCCATGGATCATGGTGATGGTCCCCAGTGGCGGTAGGTCCTCATCCGAAGAGTTATCGCACAACTCCACCCTTCTAGGCCTGGCGTCCTGTCCAGGTGTTTGCGCAATATACTCCTTCAGATGACCTGCCACCATGAGGTCCTCTAAGAAATGCTTGTACACACGACACTGCTCCGCCATGTGACTGTACTCCCTGTGATAGCTGCATCTGAGTCCCGTGGCCTCCAATTCAGCTTGGTTTCCACCCTGTTTGGCGGGCCATCTCCAAAAAGGCTTGTCCTTGAGGGGGTGAACCATTCTGAAAATGGGGGTGTTGAACTTTGTTCTGATCGCCTTGAAGGCCTCAGGGCCTTCTCTGGGAATCCTGTGGGCAGTCTGTAGTGCGACCTCAGCTCCCTCTGCCTTCTCAGGAGTGGATTGCTAGGATGCCTTCCTCTTCCTGCTCCTTTTCTTTCCAACAGAGTCCACCACGTGGGTCCGGTACGACCTATTGACGTTGCAGCCTGCTTCATGGAGGGCTTCTTCCTCCAACTTTGCGTGCTGCTCTACCCGCTCCGTCAACTCGGGAAAAGTCTCCACTGGGATCAGGGTCAGGGATTCCCTTAATTTTTCACCAAAGGAAAGCCCCAACCTGAACATTGATACGGCCTGCTTCTTGGTACAGTCCTCGACCTCGTTGTAGATGTCAACATACCTTCCAGCATATGCCCTAAGAGTCTCATCTGATCGTTTTCTCCACTAAGTCAGAGAGTCAAAGTGCTTTGGCACGGCTCGACTGGTCATGAACCTACCAACGAAGGTCTCGGCCAACTACTCCCAGTTACAGATTGATCGCGACGCTAGCTTGTGATACCAATTGAGCACTGTCTAGCACAAACTAGATGCGAACATCCTACAGTAGAGGTTTCATCGCCCTCGTACAGTATTAGAGACTGCTGGTAATCCTTCAAGTGGGCCACATGGTCTGTCCTCCCATCATACTTCTGAAAGTTGGGAAGATAAAAACCCCAGGGAATCTAGTAGCTGCTGATATCCTTGGAGAGCGGGGTAGAAGTGATCTGTTGGATGGCTCGCTTTGCAGTCACTTGGGCCGTTCCCCGATCCTTGAGACGCTCACTGAGCCACGTCCTCATGTCCTAGAAGTTGGCTAGGACGTAGTTGATCGGAGCTGAATTCAACAGTATTTCTACATGATCCCCATGCGTGGGGGCCCTGTGACGAATATGATCTTTGAGGTCCCGTACACGGGGTGCTGAATGCTGATGCCGTGCATCCACTTCTCGGCTATTCGTTTCCCCTTGGTGCTCGCTGGGTTGAGGGGGATCCCGAACAGCCCTCTGCCTTTCCCGGCGACAGGGTGGGTTCCTCCATATTCCAGCATCTGGCTGCTGGGTCCTCTCTGTGCCTTCCTGAGCTGCTGACTGACGTCGAGAGAGACGCAAGTGGACGTTGCGTGGCTGGATCATTTGAGGAGCCTCTGATTGCTGCTGCTGATGGCCAACGAACCTTTGTTTCTCTTGAGGTTGTTTGGACAGCCTTGCAACTTCCCTTTCCAAGCACTGGATGGCTTGGTTCTGTGTTCTGATGATTTCGGCCAGATCCTCGTCTCTGATCGACTTGGACCTGGGTGGAGACTGGGAGTATCGCGAACGAGATCTGTTGTCTCCTTCCTAGGAGTACTCCATCTCCCTGTTGTCGTAGCCTCGTTCTTCTGGGACGCCATCCTGGGTCCTCAGTGGGTCCTCACCGCCTGTAGCAGGGACTTTGGAGGTCCCTCCTAGGCTGGGGACGCCTCCACGAAGATCCAAGATACACGACTGGGTGTTAACGTAATTCCTGGGTGCCGTAGGTGGGTCAGAAAGCATGGCGACTGGATGCCTACCCTTTCTGGTCTTCCTTCCGACAATGCTGGGGGTCTCCTTTCCATAGTTTGCCATTTTATCTGATTCGGTTTTGAGCTTAGCTTGCTTTTCTTGCTTTTGTGGGTGGATTTTCCACAGACGACGCCAATTGTGTGAGGGTACAATACGCTTGCACTGTCCTCGCCGGTAAACAACGGTTATTTGGATCTTTGTTTGCTAGTCTGGGTACTCTGCTGAATCGCTCCTACTCTTTTTGTCCATGCGCTCACAGAAAACTGTTATGGGACCTCCCGTATCTAGCGGCCGGAAGACTCTCTGATGACTAAGTTAGTCATGCATCGAAGAAAACTCAATGTGAGTAAATAGAAAGTTTTGAGAGCAAAATAGCATGTACCGTTCTCCGGTGGTTGAACTCCTTCTTATATACATGCCTTCCGGGTTCCTATCTCCTCGCCGGAAACGAGGTCTACATGGGACTCCTCGTCCCTTTTCCTTGATCCTGTTGCCGTCTGTCAGATTTCTGGCCACATCCTACGACAAGAGAGAATGTCGGCATGCCTTTTCACTGTCCTAGGAACTCTGAATATTCCTTCAGGAGTTGTGGTCTAACACGCGTGCTATCCACCATTCACTGGTTGATCGACACGTGCATACCTTGTCTGCCACCTTTTCCTATACTGTTCTATTGGGTGCCGTGTTAGTGGATGTCGTCCGCACTGGGCCGACCTAATCTGCACAACGAGTGCTTACTTTTGCATGTGATGCTCCTTGGGACTAGTCTCCCCGCTGTGAGGATGTTAGCCGCACATGGCCAACCTGATCCGCACAGCAGAGGTACTAGATAGGGCACATGGTTAGCTGTATCTGTCGTGATCCTGCCTACGCATCACTGAACAACTATCTTCCTAACTACCAGGACGTCGGCCACACAGGGCTAACCTAATCCGTAGTGCAGACGGCCGCTGGACATGTGGCCGGCTATATCAACTGAGATCTAGCACTGTCGCACTGAATAACCGGTCCCCGTACTGTTTGGATGTCTAGCCGCACACGGCTGACCTGATCCGCAGTGCGAGTTTGCTGATGACGTAAGAGACTGATGCCGAGCTGCCACAAGATGCTGGGATAATACGAAAATACATTTGACACGTGCGTAATCTGGATTAACCCCACCACACACAGTAAGACATTGCCATCAGAAGTCTAAAATCACGCAGGAAACAACCCAAACTAACCAAAATGTCCAAAAATCTTTTCAAAAACCAGATTGACACGTGCGTGCCGGTGCAGCGCTTGCGCATCTCGCGAGCACGTTAAAGCGTCTGTGGGCCATGGTGGTGCCTAGCGGGTGGAGCGTTCTGTTTGGTTCTGGACTGAGCCAAAAATTACCAAATTCAAGGCACAAATCCAACATGTAACACTGAATTTGAGTTGACCATGTATTTCAGCAGGGTGCAAAAGTTTCTACTTGCTGCTTAGAAGAAATTGTAGTTCATGGTGGCCCACATTACTCATCCACCATGCAGGCTTAACCAAAGACACGTGTCCTTTGGGGGGCCTTATAAAATGCTTGAGTTGTGGATAGTGCGAGTAGGAATTAGATTCATCCTCATCTACTTAGAATTGACACACCAAAACCCTATAAATGACAAATAGAAACCCATGCAAATGCACCCATCAGAAATTGAGAAACAAAGAGATGATTACACAAATTGATTCATATCCCTTTTGCTACCAACAGCAAACCGTATGCCAGGAGGGTTGCTACCCCCCTTGTGGCTACAAAACCAATGTCCCAGGCATGCAGATGGCCCCTAGCATCACAGCTCCCCCACCATCAAACCACTATGTGATGGCAGATAGTGGCTATGCTGACCACTACAAGAAGCACGACTATAATATTAGTCAAGGTGGATATGCTCACTCACAGGAGGGGTGTGGCAGCAAGAATAAGCACCACAATGCTTGGAGTGGTGGAAAGGACCACTTCACCCAAGGCTACAATGCCCACGGCGGGGCAACTAATGGTGGATGTGGGACTTACCCCACGATGGAGGGGTGTAGCAGCAAGAATAAGCACCACAATGACTGGAGTGGTAGAACGGACCACTTCAGCCAAGGCTACAATGCCCACGGTGGGGCAATTAATGGTGGATGTGGGACTTACCGTGAGGGACACGGTCCCGCGATGGACGCAGTGCGACACACTACATATGAGGGCCAATGTCCAGGTAAAGGCTACGAGAAGGTTGAGTACTGGGCAGTTAAGGACATAAAGGACTGAGGCATAGTGTAAAACTATGACCATTGCACTGCCTTGGCAATGGTTGATCAAGTAGCTCTCTAAATAATGTTCAAGGTGCTTGATTAGTAAACTGTGTATTTGCTGATTAAGCAAATAAAAAAAGAACCATACAACTTAATAACAAGGTAAATAAGACCTGTGTTTTCTTCTGCCTGTTCTTTTTCACTTCAGATGGCACTGAAAATTAATAAATTCCTAGTTGGTACCTATTAATTTGTGTATGAAAAGAGAAAATGACGAGGACAAGCTTACTTTTTTGTAATAATACGCAAACTGGCTAAAAGTTGTGAAAATAGGGCAGAATATTCACCCCTGTCCAAGCAGCTTTGTTTCTTATGTTATCACTTTAAAACTAACAGTTGAGTTGAAAAGCCCAAGCGCATAAGGTGTTAAGGAGAGGGGAACTTGAAACTTATAATCAATAGAGATGGGATATGACTAGGCGATGTGGGACACATTCCAACACACCCTCCTGGATCACAACACAGGATATCCTTGACACTCAGCATACCTGACAGACTCAACCAAACTCTGATACCAAGTTGAAAAACCCAAGCCCACATTTCTCCTTAAAATCAAGGTGTTAAGGAGAGGGGAACTTGAAATTTATAACCAATAGAGATGGGATATAACTAGGCGATGTGGGACACATTCCAACAAGTTGAACCATCAAAATCTGCAGTTTTTAGTCACGTGATTTGTAAATTGCTTATTGTATGCTGGTTGATGAAAATGAGTTCTTCAAATTTTTATCTGTTGCCATTCATAAGACCCCCCAAAGGCACAAATTTTGTCCAACAATGTATGGGTCTCACGAACCACTTGTCCTTTGAGCATTTAGCCTTCAATAGAATCTGGCTCATTTTTCCATCAACGGTTTTGCAATCCAATTACTACTAGACTCTTAGAGTACATATATCATACACTTCAAGCCATTGTGTAACATCCCAAACCAAACATACCGAATAAAAACAGAAATAAAATTTTTTCTTCTTCTATCTTTTCTCAATCACCTAATAACTCAACATAAATACGAACAATGCCTCCAAGTATATACACCAAACATTATTAAGAAACGATACCTTAAGACTTGCAATTAAATGAGAACCATAAATCCCAATTTACAACATTTTTGACACAAGACAACACTACACCACTTTCTACTCCAAATATCAAATCTTAATTCCATCTCAAGGTATAACATCATAAGAACTGAAATAAGGAAAAGAGAACCGTCTGCGATAGGACGAATCGAACCAAAGACTCCACTCAAGTCGAAACCAAGATATCCCCAATGATACCTCGTAGTGGACCACTAAACACTGTTGCCTGATTTCCAAGCCAAAGACAAAGAAACCAAAGTGTGAGATATAGAATTTCAAGTTCCAAAGAAAAAGGGGTTTCTCAAAATCTTGGGTCGTAGCCCCTCTTTAAATAAGCTTTTTAGGCCGAAGCCCACCTTTAAAATAATTTTTCCGAAACCCATCTTTAAAATAATTTGGCCGAAGTCCATCTTTATAAACTCTTTTGGCTGAATCCCATCTTTAAATAATTTGGCCTAAGCCCATCTTGAAAATGTATTGGCCGAAGCCCACATTTTTTTTAAAATCTTTTTTGGCTGAAGCCCATCTTTAAAATAATTTGGCCGAAGACCATATTGAAAATGTTTTGGCCGAAGCCCACCTTTAGGAGATTTTTGCCGTAGCCCATCTTTGATTTGATTTTTGGTCGTAGCCCACCTTTGATAGGATTAGGGCGTCCCCCGCACCTCTTGGCATCTAGTCGATTTGCGTATAGTCTGTCGCGCCGGGAAAATTCTCCCGCCTCCCTTCTTCGCTTCATCCCAATGTTTTCGGGGGTCGCATTTCTGGATGGCGTACTTTGAATTTTTGGGGTTTAATGCGACGTTTGATAAATGAAAATTGATGATGGTTGGACTTACTTGATTTTAAAATGTTCAGACTTAATAACGGTTTTATAATTGCCAAGGCAATATATATCCTATTATTAATCTGTTTTTTAGAATCGCCACTTGGCATAGAGTTATGGTGTGCCAAGTCACCAGTTTTATTAGGAAAAGGTGGTCTGCGAAATCAGAAATTCAGGTTCGGAGATTTGGTTACGAATGGGGAAGGTGTTAGGCACCCCATTCGCCCTTTCGGTACTTCCTTTCCAAAAATAAACTTTCTTCCAATTTAAAATCAATGATTTCTCGGCTAAGAGAAATAAACATAAAACTGATGCTTGAAGGAATTTACAGATGGGCAACGCCTTGATTCTGTTTTTGAGATTTTATGAAAAGAATTTGAAGAAAAGAATTGAATTTTGACATTTTTGATTGTTTTTGCATTTTTGAGTCGGACGGAGGTTCGACAGTGTTTTATGAAAAGAATGATTCTGTTATTGATTTTTGGGAATTTCAGAAGAATATCGAGCGACCCGGTATGAACCGATTCTCGAGATATTCTTCCGATCCAAATTGGTCAGCTACTGCAAGTTTTCACTGAACAATACGAATCAAGGAATTGAATTTTTGATTTAAAGTATTTTATTTTATTTGAGAAAAAGAGATTGTTCTTATTTTTGAAAATTCCAAAAGAATATCAAATGACCCGGTATGACCCGATTCATAAGGTATTCTTTCGATCCAAATCGATCAGCTACTGTAAGATTTCACTGAACGATACGAATCAAGGAATTTAATTTTGGAATGATATTTTCTTTATATTACAACGAGAGAATTGATTTTCTTAGATTTTCGGAAACCTCAAAAAATGTCGAATGATCCGGTGTATACTGATTCATAATACACTCTTTTTAATCTAAATCGGTCAGCTACTGCAAGTTTTCACTGAACGATTCGAATCGAGAGACTTCTTTTGTTTTTATGCTTTTTTATAAGTGTTTTTCTTTTCTTTTTACAAATTGAAAGAGTAAAGTGTTAAGAAATAGAAAGAGGATCTAAATAGATGAATATATACATTTATAAACACGTATAACGGGATAGAATATTATATATAAGTCGTGTCGGAATGTTTCCAAAATGGACGACTTACATACAATATACC
>NMUG010008877.1:0-11472 GCA_002855965.1 Monotropa hypopitys
AGCTCGCAACATATCCTCCAAAATCTGTATCGTACGCTCTGACTGGCCGTCGATCTGCAGATGAAAAGCGGTACTGAACATAAGATTTGAACCAAGAGAAGCCTGCAAACTGTGCCAAAAGCATTGTTGATACCCCATTTTGTCTCACCACCTGAAGTCAATCAAGTCAAGGCTAGAATAAATCAGTCAACTTCAGAACCGGCCCAATCGGACTCAGAACAGATCAAAATGCATTCCCGGCATGTCTGAACCTTCTCACAAGCAGCATTGGCAACAAACATGGATGACTTACCGATGAACAAACATCGGTAAAATATCAAAGAACACTTCTCTAAAGTTAGATTTTGAAAACGATGTGCGGTTTGCGGCAAACGGTAAACAGACACCGAAGAAGTCGACACACGACATGCACTCCAGGCCGGTATCAACCGAAACTCACATGAATGCCCAAAAATCAATCTCTCAAGGGAAATTCGACCGTAAATTCATCATCAAGAAGTCTGCACAATCACCAACGCCATCGGGTGAAAATACGGGATTTATTCGGATCCGAACGTCATTACGGTCGGAGCATTAAGGAATGACAAGTCGACATCGAAAATGTGCAAACCGATTTTTCATGGAGTCTTGACGAAGAGACAGAGATTTACTGCAAGTCAGTTTCTGCAAATTATCTCACGATGATGATACGAGCACAATCCGAGATATTCTGTGTGAGGAGAAAGGATCGGCAAATAAGCGGCTCTCGAAGAATCGTCCGATTTCAGCGGCGACAATTTTAAAATTCATGATTCAAGCCAATAAAAATTGTGGCAACGTCAATTTCCTCAGCAACGGGACCCGCAACGTCGTAAAGCAGGCAGCTCGAAGAGTTCCGGTACAGAGCAGTGCAATATAGGAATTCTTTGGAAAATAAAGGAAAATTAAAACAAAATTCTGCCTAAAATAGGGAGATGTTATTCCAGGCCCGAATAAATCATCCAAATCAAGCCAAAGGTGTGCCAAACCACCCCAGCTCCCATCCAAAGGGAGCTGGTCAATGATGACATCACTGTCGCACCTATAGGTGCGACAACCTTCTATAAAAGGAGGCCACTCCTTGGCCATTGATGAGAGGATCCAGAAGCTCAAAATCCTTCCCAGGTGCTCTCTCCACATTCTGTCCCGAATAGAACATTTCCCTACTTTCTAAAACCTATACTACCTAGCCTAAATCATGTCCAAGCCCTCCTAAACTCATCCTAACCATTTCTCATCCCACCGAAACTCCCTCAAATCAGTCCTCACATACAAAATCCAGCAACCAAAAACCCAAATCCTCAAATCCAAAATCCAAACAACCAAACAAACCATTTCCGATAAGCCGAAAAACCATACCGACTAGCCGAACCTCTGCCGAAATTCCGTCAAACCATCCATCCTTCATTTAAATTTTAGATTTTAGATCATTATATAAAAGTTCTTATTTCATTCTAGGAAAGTCCCGGTTACCATTTCGGGATTATAGTCTCGTATTAGTAGGGGCGGCGCCCGAATACTATACGTTATTATAATCGTACGAATCAAAATTAGCGAACTTATCCTCCAATGATTTGTAATTCCGTCAAGGTATATGAATACATATTTCTTTTCTATCGCAGCGATGTAATCCCATTTCAAGAATTGATCTTAACATTCATATATTAAGGAATCAATCTTCTAACTTTCAAGTGGAGATATATCAGACCTGAGTTGGTTATATGACCGACCGGCCGTATAAATCACACGTTGATACCCCAAAAGTTGATTCTCTAATATATCCATGTTCTTTCTTTTTGCAAGAATTGATCTTCTAAAAATTCAAGTGGAGATACATCAGACCTGAGTTGGTTACATGACCGACCGGCTGTACAAATCCCACGTTGATGCCTTAAAGATCAGTTCTTTATAACATTCATAAAATCAGTTATCTTTTGAAAAATTGATCTTCTAATTTTCAAGTGGAGATGCATCAGACCTGAGTTGGTTACATGATCGACCGTCTGTATAAATCCCACGTTGATACCTCTAAAGGTCAATTTTTCATTACGATAACATTCAAAGAAATCATTTATATTCTGAAGAATGGGTTGCTCAATTTCAAGTGGAGATGCATCAGACCTGAGTTGGTTATATGACCAACCGGCTGTATAAATCACACGTTGATACTTTGCGAACCGATTCTTCATTATATTGATATTTACAAATTCTTTCAAATGATTATTCGGCTAATGTATGGCTGCGAATGACAAGCCAAGTAATCATTGCTCGAATTTATAAAAATCAATTCATTCAAAGCCCGGTCCTTCCGGCATACTATTATATGTAGCATCGTTCTGTTCGGCCATGCCAACATGATGCATATCTATCTATTCTATTATGTTTATATGTATTCATACATTCTCTATATCTATGTTTATATCATCTCCCCTGAGTCTCCCTCTTTCTTTTCAAAATCAAAACCAAACAAAAAAAAGAGAATATAAACAAAAACATCAAATCTCTTGATTTAGATTACCGGCGAAGTTTAGTAACCTTCGTGATTTGAATCGGGAAATGATTTATGAGTCGGCCCCGACCGGATCATTTATCATTCCTTTGAGATTGCAAACAAAACAAAAAAATGAACAAAACATCAAATCTCTTGATTTAGATCACCGGTGAAATCGAGTAACCTTCGTGATTTGAATCGGGAAATGGTTTGTGAGTCGGCCCTAACCGGATCATTTATCATTCCTTTGAGATTGCAAACAAAACAAAAATGAACATAAACAAAAACATCAAATCTCTTGATTTAGATCATCGGTGAAATTCAGTAACCTTCGTGATTTGAATCGGGAAATGGTTTATGAGTCGGCCCCGACCGGATCATTTATCATTCCTTTGAGATTGCAAACAAAAATGAACAAAAACAGCTAAAATCTCTTGATTTAGATCACCGGCGAGGTTTAGTAACCTTCATGATCTAAATCGGGAAATAGTTTATGAGTCGGCCTTGGCCGGATCATTTATTATTCCTTTGAGATTTCGAACCAAAAAATAAAAATAAACAAAAACATCAAATCTCTTGGTTGTCACTGGTGAAATCTAGTAACCTTCGTGATTTGAATCAAGGAATAATCTATGAATCGGTACTTTGCCGGATCATTCATTATTCCTTCGAGATTTCAAGAAAACTAGAAAATGAACAAAACACGCCAAAATTCTGTCCGTTTGTAGAAAATCACAAAAACAAATGAACTCACCTATTGGAAGAATTCTATTTCTCTTGGCCGAGAAAATGTTTTTGAATTAGGTTAATAAAGGTTGATTTGGAAAATGAAGTACCGAAAGGGCGATGTAGGGTGCCTAACACCTTCCCTACTCGTAACAGTAAATCTCCGAACTTGAAACTCTAGAATTTTGCATACTAAACCTTTTTAAAAACCACCATAACTCTATGCCAGGTGGCGACTCCGAAAAACAGATTAATAATAAAATGTATATTGCTTTGGCGATTACAATTTGTTATTAATTTGACATTTTAAAGTTAAAAATCCAACTGTCCCTTTTTACATCAAAACCCGTCGCATTCAAGCCAACAAAAGAAAATATAGTACGGGAATTCCTCCTTGCACACAACCTCCCTCGCGCTCGTCGTCGTAGGAAGAAGGTTGGGGAAGATCGGAAAAGTTTCGGGGCGCGACAGCTGGCGACTCCGCTGGGGATTTTTTTAAGAGGATTTCGGCTTCTAAATTTTTCAAAATCAACCTTTAACCAAAATTCAAATCATTCTCTCGGCCCATTATTAATATCCAATTTGGTGTGGTCTTTTAAGGAATAATACAGGTTGCAAAAAAAAAGAGTTAACGCGAAACAAAAAAAGGAGCTAACACGGCAAAAAAGAAAAAAAAGCGCTTGCAAAAATGCTATTCATTTTATGCTTATATTTCATTTGTTAAGGACTCCCTTTCCTTTGTCAAAAACAAAAATTTTACTTTACTGAATTGTCAATTTCCATACATCATTTGCATCATTACCCATTCGAATCGGAGTCATGACCGTGCCGAATGGATGATACCTATTTACCCCCGGGGGCCTGAAGTAAGCTTCGTGATTATGGTTTATCACCATGGAAAAGGGCACCCCAACCAAATCACCGACTCAAAGATGGTTACCCTCACGGGGCCGGAGGTCTGAAGATTTGGGAACCTTAAACCTTTACCCTGCACAGTCGCATATGCATATAGAAAAGCCCGAAAAAGAGTCAAAAGCCAAAACCCTATTATTATTAGGAAACATTGCATACTGAAGGGAGTCCTTACGTGCATTCTGTTAATCCTCCACAAAAACGTTTTCCAAAAAAAAAAACTGAACTCTTTGGGAATTGTGGTAAAATTATACTATGGACCTTCTGTTCACCATTTTTCAAAAGAAAGGTTTGTCGTTTAGAATATTATTAAAAGACTACGTCTGATAATGAGTTTTAGAAAGATAAACGAGAAAGTCCGTATGTCACCACAATCCCCAAAGTCTCATCCTAAGTTACTAATCTGAATTTAGTGTTGACATATAGGTAGAAGTACAGATCACTCAGTAGATTTACAGTTTGCGTCTAGAAGGATCACCCGCTCACTAGCTCGTGCAATGGCCGAAGATGGGCAAATCCGTGCACAACAGGAGCCAGAGATGGTTCCCATGGAAGAGCATCTGGTCGCCCGCCGAACCATAAAATAGCTGCAGTCCTTGGTTGAAACCGTGAGGGCACAACGCCGAGCTCCCATAACCTCACCATGTATCGGAGCCGAAGTCCAAGCTGCAACACCAACCAACACTGGGGCAGTCCATGCCCAAACTTCAACCAATCCTGCTACTTCACCCGGAGTAATCCCCATATTACCTACCGAAAGTTTCCCCATGCATCCAACATCCGCTCAGCCCGTACGTCCAGTCCAACCAACCATGATCCCAACACTACCAATGTTGCCATCACAACACGATGATTTGGAAAGTCACCCAGATGATACAGCTGAAAGAAAAGAGATCGATGATCATCTAAGTAATAAGATCCGACAACTTGAGGAGTCTCTGAAATCCTTGCAAGGGCCCAACGCCTACACCCCAACTAGTTTTGAGGACCTGTGTTTCTACCCACGGATGCAACTTCCATCTAAATTCAAAATACCCGACTTCTCAAAGTACGATGGAACAGAGGAACCCATGACGCATTTACGCATCTACGCCGGGGCACTTTGCAGTTATCCTAATCCAGAGAAATTAATGATGCATCTCTTTCAGCATAGTTTAACCGGGACAGCCGCCCATTGGTTCGCCCGACTGGACCTAAAGAAAATCCAATCCTGGACAGAACTATCCCAAATGTTCGTCCGACAATACCGACATAATGAAGAGATGGCGATCGATCGCCTATTCCTGATCCGTATGAAACAGGAACCAGAGGAGTCATTCCGCAAATATGCATTGAGTAGAAGAGTCATGCTTCCTGAGTAGAACCACCATTAGTAGATTCAGAGTATGTGCACATGTTCATTCAGACGTGCAAAGGAATCTACTACGAAAAGTTCTGCACTTTCATCGGAAGGTCCTTCAATGAAATTATCCAGCAAGGGGAAATGATAGAAGACGGGATCCAAACTGGGAAAATCATCAACCCCTACACCGAATCAGGGTCATCCTCACAAGCCAAGAAGTTTCCACAGAAAAAGCCCAAAGAATCAGAAGTCTCGGTCATCATGCCCATGTCATATCCAAATAACCCATTTCCATCTCCACCCAGATTCCAACTACTTCCTCCCCCAAATTTTCAGAATCCATATGCACCACCTCCATACTATCCTCCTCCCAGACCATATCGACCACCGAGTCAAGTTTACCAAACAACACCATTTCCCCCACCACAAATTACCCCTGCAAGAAATCTAGCCTCTTACAATTGGAGAAACAATAGAATTTTCACACCATTAGCCATCCCAATGCCTGAAGCCTACCAACGACTGATCTCTTCTGGGCATTTAACTCCTATATCAGCTTGTACGCCGCCGAATTCTCTTCCGGCAAATTTTCGAGCTGATCTTCAATGTGCTTATCATTCAAATAAACAGGACATGAAACGGAAACCTATCGAAGCTTGAAACACAAGGTCCAAGACCTTATCGACACTGGGGAGGTCAACCTAGAAGATACCCGTACCCCACCAAATGTCACTACCAATCCTATGCCAAATCATCAAGGAATCAATATGATAACCGAAGACGCGGATAACTTAGATCCACGATGCTTGATTGGTTTTCCTGGAGCAATGATCCAAGCCAAAAAGAACCCTCTCATCAGATAATCCATCACAGTCATGATCAAATTGTCAAAGAAGTCTGTCACTCTGCCGGTACGACCAAAAGCAACTCTGCCAAAACCCTTGCCAAGTCTGGATAAAGATGAATCTCTCAAAAAGGAAGTCAATGAAATCTGAGGCATGACCCGGTCGGGAAGAATCTATGCACCAGTTGAATTAGAGAGAAATAAGAAAGGGAAAGAACATCCCGAGATCACTGAACAAGAAAACCAGGAGTTCATAAAGACCTTGAAACAAAGCGAGTATGAAATAGTTGAACAACTGAGAAACACTCCAGCGCACATCAGCATACTATCACTTTTGCTCTCATCAGAACCACACAGAGAGGCATTAATGACAGTATTAAAAGAAGCACAAGTCCCTAAAACCATATCTCCCGATGGATTGCAAGATATGGTGGGATCTGTCACAAATTCCAGAACTATCTGCTTCACCGACGAAGAAATACCGCTTGAGGGCACCGGACATACTAAAGCCCTTCACATCGCAGTAAAGACCAAGGGAATGGTTGTCGCCCGGGTTCTAATTGATAATGGATCAGCGTTAAATGTCTGTCCTCATGCTACACTCGAAAGACTAGGAATCGATTTCTCATCACAGCAGCACAACAATATGATGGTTAGAGCATTCGACGGCTCACGTCGACAGACCATGGGAGAAATTGAACTGCCAATTGAAATTGGACCAATTGTATTTTCAATCAAATTTCAAGTGCTACAAATCCTGTTAGCTTATAATTTCCTATTAGGAAGGCCGTGGATACATATCACCGCATGAGTCCCTTCCAGCTTACATCAAAAAATCAAATTCATTGTCAACAACCAGCTGATCACCATTTTCGCAGAACCAGAATTCGCCATCTATAAAGCACCGTATGTCCCGGTCATCGAAGCAAATGAACTATCAAGTTTCCAATCTTTTGAATGCGCCACAATTCTAGACACAGAGCTTACCCTCGACTGTTCAATTCTTAGCTTCCTCCTCCAGGAAGAAGATGATCCGATGGAGGGGCTTACCAGATTATTTGAGGATCTTCAGGTTGCTGTTGTCAACTCCCCTCCACACAACGGGGTTCTGGCAAATCATCAGAGTCAATCCGTTTTGCCTACCCATGAGAAAAACTGGACAACTGGATCTCACGACCAGTGGAAAGAGCTCGCAAGTTTTGGTAACCTGTTACTAAAAGATAATAAAACGGCTTGTTTAATGTTGTTTGAAATTTTCATTTAAAGTATTGACGAGTGGATTTATGTGTGAATGTGTTCTTTTTAATGTTTTGCAAATGGTTCAAATAAAGCATGTATGTATTTTGTTCATTTATCTCTCTCTGTTAACGAATGATGAACTGAAACGGTAAATCAAAAATCTCTTTCATGGACCCAAAAAATTGTCTTTTCGATCCAAACGACAAAACGATCTTAGCACAAGCAGAATATGATTTCAACGTCGAACTGAACTTTGACTTATTGGGGGTTGAGATTGACATTTGCACGGGGGATGAGGTTCCGGAGGAAATCCAAGAAATGATAGAAAGGCACGAAAACAGAAAAACCTCTAATGTCGAGGAAACAGAAACCATTAATTTGGGGACTGAAGAGACACCACGGAAAGTAAAGATCGGAGCTCACTTAGACAAACATGAAAGAAGAGAACTCATTGAAATCCTCAGGGCATACAAAGATGTTTTTGCCTGGTCTTACGAAGACATGCAGGGTTTAAATACGTCAATCGTAGAACACAGACTTCCAATCGATCCAGTCATGAGACCCATCAAGAAAAAATTACGAATACTCCGACCTGAATGGAGTCTCAAAATCAAAGATGAAGTCATCAAACAGTTCAATACAGGATTTCTCCGAGCAGTACAATATCCTGAATGGCTGGCAAACATAGTTCTAGTCCCAAAGAAAGCCGGGAAGGTCCGGATGTGCATCGATTACCAAGATCTCAACAAGGCAAGCCCAAAGGATGATTTTCCATTACCAAATATAGACATTCTCGTCGACAACACGGCTGGTCACGAAATGTTCTCATTCATGGATGGATTCTCGGGCTACAATCAGATCCGGGTAGCGCCAGAAGATCAAGAAAAGACGGCATTCCTCATACCTTGGGGAGTCTTCTGTTATCAAGTCATGCCATTTGGACTAAAGAATGCAGGAGCGACATATCAAAAGGCAATGGTGACGCTTTTTCATGACATGATGCATAACGAAGTGGAAATATATGTGGATGACATGATTGTAAAATCTCGTCAGCGACAGGGGCACCTCATAAACCTAAAACGGGTATTCGAGAGATTACGAAAGTACCAACTGAAGATGAATCCGGCAAAATGCGCCTTCGGAGTAACATCCGGAAAATTGCTAGGGTTTGTAGTTAGTAAATAGGGAATCGAGGTCGATCCACTGAAAGTCCAAGTCATTCGAAACATGCCGAAGCCCCAGGGAATCAAAGAAGTTCAGTCCTTCTTGGGGAAGTTAAATTTCATAAGTCGATTCATATCCCAAATGATGCAGGTTTGCGATCCTATTTATCGACTTTTGCATAAAAATGAACCCCAAGAATGGACGGATGACTATCAAGAAGCCTTCGAGAAGATTCAAAGTTATCTGCTCAGTCTTCCAATTCTAGTCTCGCCGAGGCCGGAAAAGCCACTTTTCATGTACCTGACTGTACTAGAAGACTCGATGGGGTGCATGCTGGGACAACGATCTGAAGACGGTCATGAGGAGCAAGCCATTTATTATCTGAGCAAGAAATTTCTGGCCTATGAATACAATTATTCGGCTTTAGAAAAAACATGTTGCGCACTAGCTTGGGCTGCTCACCGACTCAGGCATTATATGATCCATCATACGACGTATCTCATCTTCCGAATGGATTCTCTAAAATACCTGTTGGAAAAGCCAACCCTCTCTAGCCACATAGCAAGATGGCATATGATCTTGTCAGAGTTTGATATCGTCTTCGCTACGCAAAAATCGGTTAAAGGAAGTGTCATCGCAGATTATTTGGCAGAACATCCATTGGCAGACGGACAACCCATGGAGCCATCATTCCCCGACGAAGAGATTTTCTTCTCCCAAACATACGAGAAGAGCATCACACCAGAATGGAAACTATTTTTTGATGGGGCCTGTAATTTCAAAGGAGCTGGGATCGGGGCAGTTCTGATATCTGACAAAGAAATTTATTTGCCGACTGCAGCCAAATTATTGTTCGGAGAAGACTCTGTCATTACCAACAACATGGCAGAATATGAAGCTTGTATTCTGGGATTACAAATGGCCCTTGAATACGAAATCTTTGAAGTAGTCGTCTATGGAGATTCAGATCTGATCATCCAACAGAGTAATGAAACGTTCCGGACCAAAGAGCCCAAGTTGACTCCCTATCAGCAGAAGGTCAAGGAGTTGCGCACAAAATTCAAAGAGATTACTTTTCTTCACATACCACGAGCAGGAAATTCATTTACCGATGCTTTGGCTACACTTGCCGCAGCCATCCAGTTTGTAGATGAAGAAAAGGTTCCCGCCATTCAAATTGAGGTCAGAGATTCACCTGCCTACCGTGCATCGATTTTCGAAGAAGAAGACAAACAACCATGGCATAGAGATATAAAGAGATACATGCAGACTGGGGCATTCCCCGAAGGAGCCATTTTGAATGAACAGCGTACCCTTCGAAGACTGGCAGCTCAATTCTTCTTGTACGGAGAGGTCCTATTCAAGAGGTCAATGCATGGGCCCTTGCGATGCATAGACGACGTCATGGCCAACAAGATGATGACGGAAGTACATGAGGGGACTTGTGGACCACATATGAGTGGACACGGCCTATCCCGAAAAATCCTGCGCATGGGTTATTTCTGGATGACTATGGAGACTGATTGCATAAAGTACGTGAAAGAGTGTCATAAATGTCAGATCCATGGAGATATTTTGCGTGCACCACCAAAGGAACTTCAAGTCATGGTCTCACCATGTCCTTTCTCGGCCTGGGGCATCGACATAATCGGGGTTATTCATCCAAAAGCATCGAACGATCATCAGTTCATTCTAGTGGTAATTGATTACTTCACTAAATGGGTGGAGGCTGCATCTTTCTCACACGTCACAGAGCGGGTCGTCATCCGATTTATCAGAAACAACATTATCTGTCGCTATGGTGCACCAGAAACTCTGGTAACTGACAATGCCAAAAATCTCAATGGTTCTCTGATACAGAAGTCATGTGAGCAGTTCGACATCAGCCATCAAAATTCCACCATTTATCGCCCACAGATGAATGGGACAGTAGAAGCAGCTAATAAGAACATCAAACGAATCATTCGAAAAATGATAGATACTCATCGAGATTGGCATGAGAAGTTGCCATATGCTCTCATGGCGTATCGAACAACTGTTCGAAAATCGACTGGGGCAACACCGTACTCTCTGGTATACGGATATGAAGCTGTTCTCCCGTCTGAAATTCAGATCCCCTCATTAAGGATCATGATAGAAGCCGCAACCAAAGATACGGAATGGATGAAGGCACGCTACGACCAATTAAGCCTCATTGATGAAAAACGATTGGCTGCCGTTTATCATTCTCAAAACTATCAAAGAAGAATTGCCATAAGCTTCAACAAGCACGTATGTCCAAGGCATTCCGAGAAGGCAATCTGGTCCTAAAAAGAATGCTGCCAATATAAGAAGAGGCCAAGGGAAAATTTGCTCCAAACTACCAGGGCCCGTTCATAGTATCCAAAGTGCTATCCGGCGGTGCAATAATCTTAACGGAAATGGATGGTCAGGAATTTCCTCAGCCACTCAACGCTGATGTGCTCAAACGTTACTACGCCTAGGACAGGCAGAAAATTGTAAAACAAATGCTGATCATAGTCTCGATTTGACAAAAATATTTTCCTTTTTATCATGATGTTCTGATAAACTTTGAGCAAAAGAAAAGCGCTATATTTCTCATTCTATATTTCTTCTATTCTTTGTTGAAAACGGTCAAAAAATACCAAAAGAATCATTAACAAAAGATGTGATGATCAGTAAAGACCGTTAACTCCTCGTTCCAAACAATAAAGGGAGAATTCAAAAAAACATTCA
>NMUG010008878.1:0-11473 GCA_002855965.1 Monotropa hypopitys
ATTGGTGTTTGGTCTATGTGGTCTTATTTCTATTAAGGGCGCGGGTCCGGTCACCACATTCCTTATTTCCATAATTAAGGCATTATATATTTACATATATATAAAAAATACCTAAATATCCTTTTAAAACTTCCTTCACTCCCTCTTCACATTCTAACATTTTTAGAATTATTATTGAAATAATCTATATTATGCAACGGGTATTACAACTATCTTGGCTAGCCCAAGCTATCGGTATCTTGAACATCAAGATATCGGTTTCTAATCCTTCACAGAGATATCGATTTCTGACATGGGTTTCTAGGGTTTGGACCAAGATATCGATATCTTGGTGATACCAAGATATCGGTATCTTAGGTCGTCTTCTCCAAAATTTGACAGAACTTCAACAGAACTTAGGGTTTTACTCAAAATCTAATTTTCTTCGATTTGGACCATCAAAACTCAACCATTTACTCCCAAATTTTGAACAGATGTTCTCTAGCTACTCTTGAACAACATAGATTAATCGGATTCGGAAGAGATTACCTCAAATGAGAGAATTTAATTCTCAAAGATTCGCCGAATGGGGTTTCTCCACCTTCTGCTCTAATCTGAAATTACCCTATCAATCCAATACCAAAACTCCTCAAATTCGGAACACATAAACTAGAGACAAATTGCTACAACTTTGTGTTTTTAGATTTTGGATTCGTTACCTCAATTGACGGGAATAAATTCAGAGAGTATTTGACGCAACTTTGGTTCCATTTCTCCCAATTCACTGTTCCTCTTCTTCTGCAACTCAACCCTTCAGAACCTCAACTCACGAATTCTCTCTTAATTTCGATCCTAACCTCGCTCAAACACTTGTACAAAATTATTGTATTGAGATAAGCCTCTATTTTTTATCTATATTAGCAGCACCATCCGAACAACTACAATGGAGTTATATATACAAAACAGTCCGATAATTTCTAGGTTATCTTCTCATTTGCTGGCACTCCCTTGATTATGAACGATTTCCAATATCTGATACTTGGTTCTGGGTTCCAGTCAACACTTGAAAAAGATACAACATTCAATATTCTGGTTTACATCGACACAACTCTTCATCTTCTCCGCCATGGCTGCTTCTGATCCGAACTCGTCAGATACCGGTATCTTGGTAACTAAGATATCGGTATCTTGGTCCAACCCAAGATACCTCATAAGCATACCGGTTTCTGGGGTCCGGTTGCCCAACCTTCTTAAGATACCGGTATCTTGGCAAAGCCAGATACCGATATCTAAGACAGAAATTCTAAATTTTTGTTTCCTCAATTACAAGATTAGCCTTAAACTTCAAATCCTTTCACTTTGACCCCAAACATAAATTTAAACCTTCAATTCATCTCATTTGATTTCTAATAATCTTATTTAATTCAATAAAATTTCTCAAAAATTCCAAAAATCCTTAATCAAAATTCTTAAGCCCACCAATTATTTCTAAACCTCGTTTATTCATTAATAATATCTTTAAACCATAACACAAGTATTACAATTCTTCCCCTCTTACAGAAATTTTGCCCCGAAATTTAAAACATAACTAGATTCATAATCTGAGCCTGCTAAAATATTCTAACCAACAAGAACAAATTCACCTCGTGATTATTTCTTTCCTCTCTTTCTCGAACTACTTGCTATTTCTTGATTTCTACCCGAAACATTCTCAACTGATGAAGCTTCAGCCCTAACTTGAGGACACTCCCACCTCTGATGACCTTGTTGACCACAAATATAGCACGTCACAGGTTGCTCCGAACACTCTCTAGCATAATGACCCACCTGATTGCATTTATAACACTGCACTTCTGACATTTGCGATTTAGAATTCTGCTTTCCCGAATGACTAACTGTTTTGAGCCTTTGATTATCAACACTCTGTCCTCCACCAAACTTCCTATTCTGATTCCCAACTCTATCCTGATTTGGATTACTGTTAGATTGAGCTCTCTTAGCATGCTTCCTTCTATCATCTATTTTCCCAATCTCTTTCTCCACAATCTTAGACTTCGCAATGAGCTTCCTAAAGTTCTGCTCTTCCAAAATAGCAACACTCGACTGAATTCTAGGATTTAATCCTAATTGAAACTTCTCGCGCATATTCTGTTCAGTATCAACCATGTATGGTGCAAACCGAGACAGAGCTGTGAACTTCGCAACATACTCCTCCACTGACATCTCTCCCTGCTCAAGTAACATAAACTCCTTTCTCTTCTCTCCCTGATAGTACTGAGAAAAATATTTCTCATTAAAAGCCTCCTCAAAATCTCTCCAAGAAACTCTAACATTCACCCTTGCTGCTAATAACACCCTCTCTGCTGACTACCACCAATGATAAGCTTCCTCTGAAAGCATGAACACAACTAAATTCAACTTATCATCATTACCCACTCTTATAATACTAAAGATTTGCTTAATTTTCTTAATCCAATTCTCGACATCTTCCTCTCCCTTACTCCCCGTAAAAGCTGGTGGATCCATCGCCTTACAATATTTAAATAAGGATGTATGAACATCTACCAATGGCCTTTGCTCCGGGACTGGCCTTGCAAAATACTGAGCCTGATTCTCTGCTATCCTAATCATAGCTTCTTGTAACTGACGTATTGGATCTACATTAACTCGCTCTTCTCCTACCGGATCATTCTTCCTTTCCTGCCTTTTCCCTACTGAAGGAAACGATTCTTGATCTCCAACTCTCTGTGCATCTTCTGCCATAATGATTCTGACCACCAAAATATAATACTTTAGAAATATGATACGATAAAATATTCTAACTCCAATCCAAGACACCCTATAGTCCACAGTCCAGCTGACTCGACTCCAGTTAGTCTACAGAACCTCAAACCTGACTCTAATACCAAAACATGTCACGCCCCATCCCTGATAACTTATAAAGACAGTTATTAAGAGATGACATGTGGCAAAGCATCTACTAACACAAACCACTATACGACAAACTGAAATATAAAATACACCTCCACAAATCTGGTTATAAATCCCAGATGATACATCGACTCAAAGATAAATAAAATACAACTCTGGTTCATGGCCGATACAACTCATCCCTGAACAGCTACTACAACTCTATAAGCAAAACAGACTCAAAGCTGAGAGCTAAATAATCTCTCAAAGGTAAAGAGTAAAAAGACTCAACTCTGAACTAACACCACCACGACTCAACAGTTGGACTGGACTGGGGACTCTAGCTCCAAGTACTAAAGAAGAAGACACAAGCGTGCATCAGCGACGACGGCTGGTGAATACTATAGAAGTGCATAATAAAGATAAGTAAAAGTAACTAAGGATCACTATTTCCAAAATATGCCTTTTCTTCTCAAACTCATTTCTACTCAAGAAAACATTTACTTTTAGAAGTAAAACTCAATACTTAAGATATTTCATATTTCCCTTTCAATATTTCATTTCCAAAACTCTTTATTTCCAACGCACACCAAAATCCCATTTTCTCTTTAAGAAAATACCAATTCCCATTATCTTTCATGTTTCTTCATAAACTCATTTCCAGAGATTCACATCAGCCAACACATCTGAGATATTTCTCATCACAAACCACAACTCATCAATAACTATAATAGCCAAGGGTCATTAACTTCTGCTGACCAGCGTTATGACAGATCTGTTACCTCGTATATCATTCCCGATAGGTACATGGGATATGATCCAAGGGCCACTCGTAATATCGTCTCAGTGGTAGGGAACAACAATCGCTTCTACATTTTCCTTGAAGCTAGGCACAACGTCCCTACATTTGCCTTGGGACTAGGCACACC
Source organism: Monotropa hypopitys (assembly GCA_002855965.1). Classification (NCBI taxonomy): domain Eukaryota; kingdom Viridiplantae; phylum Streptophyta; class Magnoliopsida; order Ericales; family Ericaceae; genus Monotropa; species Monotropa hypopitys. Next base: position 3,819 of record NMUG010008878.1, read on the forward strand.
CATACATTAGCCTTGGGGCTAGGCTACAAGGCTATAATCACTTCCTTTTCCAAAACACTTCTTCTTTCAAAAACCATTCCTTAAAACCATTCTACGTTTCCTTATCAAATCATCATTGTATTTCCAAAAATACTTCTCAAATCAGTTCTTCTCGAAACCCATAATATCATCTTAAAACACATTTCATTTCAAAACATCTCTTTGAAAACCATCATTTCCTTTAAAACCACTTTATTTCATCAAACACCTCTAATCAACACCTTTTTGTCATTTTCCCAAAAAACCATATCATTTCACAACTTATTTCAAGAATCCTTTTTAAAACCCTTTCTTTCCAAAATCATGTGATCCATAGAATTTATCACATTTTCATAACACCATTGAAAACACATTCTTTTATACTAGGAATAATATTATCCTATCTAAATTATACAAATCTATAATAGTACTCACCTTTAGACGGAACTTCCAAAATAGCCCACCGGCTCTTCAATCACCTATCAAAAGCCCAAATATGCTAACATCAGAATGTAATCTCTTACCAATAATTATCTACTGATTTAAATCACCAAAATCCTCTTTTTCTACAATTTTACAAAATTCCATATTTTCCCGGACCCAAGATATCGGTATCTTAGCACTGCTAGATACCAGTATCTTAAATAGAACCCAAGACACTCCTCAAGATATTCCTCAAGATACCGCAGACCAAGATACCCCTCAAGATATCGCAGTCCAAGATATCGGTATCTTGGCTAGCCTAAGATATCGGTATCTTGAACATCAAGATATCGGTTTCTAATCCTTCACAGAGATATCGATTTCTAACATGGGTTTCTAGGATCGGGACCAAGATATCGATATCTTGGTGATACCAAGATATCAATATCTTAGGTCGTCTTCTCCAAAATTTGACAGAACTTCAACAGAACTTAGGGTTTTACTCAAAATCTTATTTTCTTCGATTTGGACCATCAAAACTCAACCATTTACTCCCAAATTTTGAACAGATGTTCTCTAGCTACTCTTGAACAATATAGATTAAACGGATTCAGAAGAAATTACCTCAAATGAGAGAATTTAATTCTCAAAGATTCACCGAATGGGGTTTCTCCACCTTCTGCTCTATTCCGAAATTACCCTATCAATCCAATACCAAAACTCCTCAAATTCGGAACACATAAACTAGAGACAAATTGCTACAACTTTGTGCTTTTAGATTTTGGATTCGTTACCTCAATTGACGGGAATAAATTCAGAGAGTGTTTGACGCAGCTTTGGTTCCATTTCTTCCAATTCATTGTTCCTCTTCTTCTGCAACTCAACCCTTCAGAACCTCAACTCGCGAATTCACTCTTAATTTTGATCCTAACCTCGCTCAAACACTTGTACAAAATTATTGTATTGAGATAAGCCTCTATTTTGTATCTATATTAGCAGCACCATCCGAACAACTACAATGGAGTTATATATACAAAACAGTCCGATAATTTCTAGGCTATCTCCTCATTTGCTGGCACTCCCTTGATTATGAACGATTTCCAATATCTGATACTTGGTTTTGGGTTCCAGTCAACACTTGCGAAAGATACAACATTCAATATTCTGGTTTACATTGACACAACTCTTCGTCTTCTCCGCCATGGCTGCTTCTGATCCGAACTCCTCTGATACCGGTATCTTGGTAACTAAGATATCGGTATCTTGGTCCAACCCAAGATATCTCATAAGCATACCGGTTTCTGGGGTCCGGTTGCCCAACCTTCTTAAGATACCGGTATCTTGGCAAAGCCAAATACCGATATCTAAGACAGAAATTCTAAATTTTCGTTTCCTCAATTACAAGATTAGACGTAAACTTCAAATCCTTTCATTTTGACCCCAAACTTAAATTTAAACCTACGATTCATCTCATTTGATTTCTAATAATCTTATTTAATTCAATAAAATTCCTCAAAAATTCCAAAAATCCTTAATCAAAATTCTTAAGCCAACCAATTATTTCTAAACATCATTTATTCATTAATAATATCCATAAACCACAACACAGGTATTACACCTTTTAACATTCATTCTTGACATGATTACCACATACACATGCACAATTTTGGTGACTAAGCATACTAGTCTACCACCGAGCCAAGACTAGGCAATTAACACATGGCCACACCCAAAATTACACATTACATGCAATTTCCTTTGATTTCCATTCGGACTCATTTTCCTTAATTCTAACTAAGATTCGAATCTAACGGCCTTTATAAACATGCCTTCACATACTATATTTTTTTCATAAAAACATGGACTACCCACCATTCAAACACAAATTGATTTTTCCGGCAATTAAGGAGATATCATCGCATCAAGGGTTTATAAATCCTAATGCCCGTGAATACACCTACACTTACCACTCTATGTGAAACACCTGTCTAATCGATTTGACAAGTAAACATGCCATTAATCACTTCCTATGCTCATATACATATATATATATATATGAATTTGAAGGAGAAAATGCCAACCCCGACACCATAAACAACATAACTCACCAAAACACTCAAAACTCCCAAATCTAAATCCATACTAATTGAAATACAACTCAAGGAATCAAAGCAATCCATTTACCATACCTTGTGGGAGCATCCCCATGCTTCAAGCTCTGCAAATCCGGCCTCGGATCGAACCCGGACCTCTAAATCGCCATGGATCTCTTCCTCTCTCTCTAATTCTCTCCAGAACACCAAGAGCTCCCATGGAGTCCAAAAAAATGTTTTCTCCCAACCCTAAATGATTGAGGGCTTTAGAAACACATTTAAGAGCAAAAACTCGAAAATTCCCCTCATTAAATGTACTTTCAATGACCTTCGTCCAGACGACCATCACCCTCATTCGGACGATGGCCTTCATCTGGACAACTGACCACCATGGTCCAGACGAGCAACACCCAAACCTCCAGGCCAACTCTCTGATCTCCCGTTTAGACGAGAGCAATGCGTGGTCTGGACGAGCCCACCTGAAAACATTCCAAACTCCTCCAATTTGATACCCAATCTTCTAAACTCAAGACCAAACACTTTCCCATCATTGTATACATCAAATTGGTATTCTAAGGCCATTCTATAAATTTTCCAAATACAATGCACCTTCAATTTCCTATTTTCTAAGGACTTATATGATACCGATCAACCCAATTCTGGTTTTGGTTCCGATGGTTCCAAAGTCTGTTCAGACTTCTCAAGAAATATTTTACCATTGATATTTCATTGAGATGCGTGATTTTCGGTACTTGTGCGATGCTAATCTCAGAGCCGATTTTCCTGTATCCGTCTACTGTTGTCGTGAGATGCTTATCGTCTTTAAAATATTATTTCGCCTAAATGTTCCTAAAATAATTACTAAATAAACTCCAAAAATCTTCGAAATTACATTTTAAATAAAAATAATATTCTTGTCAATATTTCTAGGACCAGTGTCTCACATTCTCCCTAACTTTATAAAAGTTTGGTCCCCAAACTTAAGCAGGAAGTAGTTGGATTAAATATGCATGTCTTTAAAAAAATGCATACCTCATGTAAATAAGTGTGGATATTTCTGACGCATATCGTCTTTTTTGTCTCATGTGGCTTCATTGCCTGATTGGTTTTCCCACCAAATTTTGACTAGTGGAATGATTTTATTCCTGAGTTGCTTCTCCTGTCGATCCAAGATTCTGATTGGTCGTTCTTCATAAGATAAATTCTTCTCGATCTCGATCGGAGGCTGAACTAGTCCATGTGATGGATCTGAGATATATCGTCGAAGCATAGATATATGAAAGACATTATAAACTTTGGCTAGTTCAGGTGTCAATGCTAATCGATATGCAACTGGACCAATTTTCTCGAGAATTTCGAAGGGTCCAATATACCGAGGGTTTAGCTTCCCTCTTTTTCCGAATCTGATGACGCCCTTCATTGGTGATACTTTCAAAAATACTTTGTCGCCTTCTTGGAATTTGAGTTCTCTTCGTCGTACATCTGCATAGCTCTTCTAACGATCCTAGACTGTCTTCAATCGTTCTTGAATTAGTTTGATCTTTTACGTGGTTTCTTGCACAATCTCTGGTCCGGTAAGTTCTGCCTCTCCAGCTTCTATCCAGTATGACGGTGATCTGCATTTTCTCCCATACAAAGCTTCGAATGGCGACATTTCAATGTTTGCTTGATGACTATTGTTTTTTTAAAGGCAATATATATATATATATAATAACAGCAATGATACAGCAAGGAATCCCAGCCAACAAGCAAAATACAACCCAACAGCCTGCCCACGCCCTAACGCAACACCGAAAAAATAGAAAACTCACCCCAAGGAAAGCAGAGAGATACTGCCCACCCTAAAAACTACCCATAACACACCAAAAAACACAAAACACGACCAAAGAACCCATATCCTTCCGCCGGCCTAATGACCCGACAAACAAGGCTACCCCAACAAACCTCCTCACAGATAGCTTCCTTTTCCCTTCCTCTCCAAACAACGAGCAAAGATCAACTGCTTTTCCGCCGCCAATCTCTTAATGATATACTTTTCATCCTTAGAAAAAAGGATGCCCGTCGCTTTACCCGCTTCTATCGTATCCGAAATGATTCGCCAAACCCTTTTCAGGAATTCCATGCAAACAAAGTTGTTTGAATCCTCAATTCCATTGATAGATCCGCCTAAACCACCTGTAACAGCATTTTCTTGGGCCTCGCAGCCTATAGAGCTGATGGGCTGAACAATAAATCCCAACTCCTTAGCCTCCTCGGCCTTAGGAGATACAACACCTTGTACATTTGCACTAGTAGTCTGAATACGAATGGGCTGAAGATCGAGGGAACCCCCAATCATAGAACCAGTAAGAGAGCCCTGTATCGGGGCAGAAATCTCCTCCCCAGAACATTCCTCAAACGAAATAACACTACTGCATAATGGATCTGCTGCCTTGCTGACCAAAGGGCAGCAGCTGCGATGAGCTACATGGTCCGCAGAATCTGAATTACCCAGAGCTGCAAACTTCGGAAGGGGAATAGAGGATACCTGAATGTCGTAATTATGGCCACTGATTTCTAGCACTACCGACTCGCTAATTACCGACGTTCTTGAAGAAATGAGAAGCCTAGCTGGAAGGAGCTGATATTTGTGCATAGTGCCATCTTCAACCTCCACTAAAGACTCCCACAGGTTCGCTATGGCCTCAAAGGTTTCCATATTCCAAGCATTAATAGGTATTCCAAAGCATTCGATCCAGCACTTCTAATCTTCGCAAAGCAATTCACCGCTCCATGGATTAATAGATTTGACACAGCCATGCCACCAACCATCCTTTAGAGCAAAGTTGCGACAATCTTGGGATGAGAAAGATACGAGAACTGTGCTACCTCACATCGAGCTGATATTCACAACCTCGCAGAAGTGGTTACGAATTCTCGAGTATACCTCATCAAAACACAATCCTATTTTCAAAACCGCAATCGCTAAGCAAAGAAGCCATCCCTCGTTATCTGCCACCCCCGAGCTCTCTTCCTATCCACAATGCAAGGTGTATTACCAGCTTGCGATGGAACACCTCGGACAACTCGCGTATATGAAATTCTTGTTCGAATTCTGCCAATGGTGACTATTGTTGTAAGCGAATTCTGCCAATGGTAGGTGCTCCTTCCAGCTTCCTTGAAATTCCAACATACATGCACGTAAGAGGTCTTCTAGAGTCTGAATCGTCCTCTCTAACTGTCCATCTGTCTGCGGGTGGAAAGCTGTGTTGAAGTTGAGTGTCGTTCCCATTGCTTTCTGAAGTGCTTTCTAGAATCTTGACACGAACTGTGGGTCTCTATCTGATATAATTGATATTGGCATTCCATGAGGTCGAATAATCTCTCGTAAATAAGTGGCAGTCATCTGGTCCATCGAATACGTATTTTTGATTGGGATGAAGTGTGATGATTTGGTCAATCAGTCGACTATGACCCATATCGCATTGTTGCCCTTGGCTGATCGCGGTAGTCCAACAACATAATCTATTGTGATGTCTTCCCATTTCCACTTTGATATTGGTAGAGGTTGGAGTAGTCCTGCTGGTCTTTGTTATAGGACTTTCACTTGCTGACATTCCAGGCATCGACTCACGTAATCTGCTATGTCCTTGTTCATGCCTATCCACCAATATGACTTCTTGAGGTCTTGATACATCTTGGCTTGTCCTGGGTGAATTGTGAACTTTGATTTGTGGTCGTTGTCCATGAACTTTCGTCTGACGTCTTTTTGGTCGGGGATGCATATACGATTGCGAAATTTGAGTAGACCACCGTGGGTGGTAAATTATCCTTCTGGTTTGATTTTGGCATCTTCGAAAATCTTCCGCAACTTGGTATCGCTCTTCTGGAATGCTTTGGTTTCTTCTATGTTGACAGGGTCGATGGCGATTGTTGAGAGGTGGGCTAAATAAGGATTTTCTCCTTTCCTGCTGAGTGCATCTTCTACTACGTTGGCTTTTTCGGGATGATATTGAATGTTGAGATCATAGTCTTTCATCAGTTCCAACCATCTGCGTTGCTTGAGGTTTAACTCCTTCTGGGTGAAGACGTACTTTAAACTCTTATGGTCAGTGAAGATATTGCAAGTGATTCCATATAGGTAGTGGCGCCATATCTTTAATGCAAAAACGACTACTGCAAGTTCCAAGTCGTGCGTAGGATAATTCTTCTCGTGCAGCTTTAGTTGTCGTGAAGCGTAAGCAATTACCTTCCCATTTTGCATCAGTACACATCCTAATCCTTTGTGCGAAGCGTCATTGTAGATTGCAAATCCTTCTTCTCCATTCGGTAGAGTTAGCACTGGTGCTGTAGTAAGTATTTTCTTCAGTTCTTAAAAGCATTCTTCTCTTTCCTTAGTCCAGATGAATGGTTCTCCCTTGCGTGTTAACTCTGGCATTGGTACTGCGATCTTCGAGAAATCCTTGATGAATCGTCTGTAGTATCCGGCAAGTCCTAGGAAGCTGTGAACTTCCGTTACTAAAACTGGTGCTGGCCAATTGGTGACAACTTCTATCTTTTGAGGGTCCACTGCAATTCCTTCCTTGCTGATGATGTGACTAAGAAAATGAACACTCCTGAGCCAAAACTCGCCTTTGCTGAACTTGGCGTATAGCTTCTTTTCTCATAGAGTCTGTAATACTGTTGTCGCGCCGGGAAAATTCTTCCGCCTCCCTTCTTCTCTTTCGCCCGTGTTTTCGGGGGTCACGCTTCCGGATGGCGTACTTTGACTTTTCGGGGTTTAATGCGATGTTTGAAAATGATTTTGATGATGGTTGGACTTACTTGATTTTAAAATATTCAGACTTAATAACGGTTTTATAATTGCCAAGGCAATATATATCCCATTATTAATCTGTTTTTCAGAATCGCCACTCGGCATAAAGTTATGGTGTGCCAAGTCACCGGTTTTATTAAGAAAAGGATGGTCTGTGAAATTCAGAAGATCGGGTTCGGACATTTGATTACGAATGGGGAAGGTGTTAGGCACCCCATTCGCCCTTTCGGTACTTCCTTTTCAAAAGTAAATTTTCTTCCAATTTAAAATCAAAGATTTCTCGGCCAAGGGAAATAAACATAAAACTGATGTTCGAAATGAACTTC
>NMUG010008879.1:0-11472 GCA_002855965.1 Monotropa hypopitys
TTTTAAAAATTTCTTGTAATAATTATTTTAAATTTGTTTTTTTCTTAAAAAACTTATACTAATACTTTTTTTAACTAGTATTAAAAATATTTTTGAACTTGTCTTTTTATTTTAAACTTGTACTAATAATTATTTTTTTAAAATTATAGTAAAAATTATTTTAAACTTGTCTTTTTCTTAAAAAAAACTTATACTAATACTTTTTTCAAACAAGTACTAAAAATATTTTTGAACTTGTCTTTATTTTACACTTGTACTACTAATTATTTTTTAAAAAAGTATACTAATAAATTTTTTGAACCTGTCTTTTTCTTAAAAAAACTTAAATAATAATTTTTTAAAGGTTTAGAATTATTCAGTTCTAAAATATAGAACCAATCACTGAAGACCGAGTTCTATTTTAGCATCAAAAAATCACTTTTTGATGCCAAAATATAACCGTGGCTATGGCTATTTTAGCCTTTTCAAAATAGTTCATGGACAAACAACATAGGAAATTCTATATGCAATTCGTTTTTTCTAAATATAATCCATTGTTAAACACAACACTTTTATAATTGTATTTTTTAATTTTTGCTAAATATAGTTCAAAAATTTGTAAGAAATTCTCAATTTTCCCTTTTACTTATTTCATTTATTTTTCATCGTTCAGACATTAATTTCTAGATGAAGTCACAATTTTGAAAGTTAATATTCGAACCATAGAAAAACAAAATATAGCTCGTTTGAAAGTTAACTTCCGATTGGAGTCGTGAATTTCGAATGTTAATTTCTGAGTGGAGATGTGTATTTCGGAAGTTAATGTCTGAATGAAATAATAAAATTTGACTTCCGAATGAAAGGATGAAGATGGAGGATGAAATAGTCTTTTTGATTTGAGATATTTTGGTTTAAAAATTCATTTTCAATGGAATGTATTCAGAAAAGGGCAATTAGAATTTACCCAAACAAAAAAATGGACACGAAAAAAATGGTGAACAAAACCCCAGATTTCTTATACAATTATCACTCTCTCTGTGTTTTTACATGAAAAGAAAATAAAAATAGTAAAAAAACAAGTATGGCTCGCGAGGGTAACGAGCCATGCTTTGGTTTTTTGGATTTGGCTCGTATATGAAACAAGCTTAAATCATTAGTTCGAGCTTGTTTATTAAACATAATAAGTCAACATAAATTAGTCTCTACCGAGTTCGCTTTACATTCGTAATGATGGGATTACCTAACGGTAGGAACTAGTAGGCTTCGGCATCGCGCCAGGCTAAGCTGACCCAGTCCACGAACATTCATCCCAAGTCTGTCCATGGGCTTTGCTCTTTAGTTTTTTTTTTGAGTGGGCCGGGTCGGCCCGGTCCTAAGGAAAAAATTAAGTGTAGACCCGGCACATGTGTTTGTTATCAGCGGACTTACGAACAGTCTCATAAACGGATTTATGAGATTCAACCAAATACATTAATCATAAAAATTAAAGAACACATTTTTTAAAAAAATGCATCAACCATAAAAATTAATGAAAAAACTATCAATTGTCAATTTACTTGACTGAAATTACCCAAGCACATGCACTAAATACAGATAACATGCTTTTAGACTGGGCTTTCGGGCTTTCGAGCTTTCGTTACATATGGGCTTTTGGATTGGGCCATACTTTCACGTGAAGCCTAGACCCGCCCATATTTTGTTCGGGCTAGGCCAAGTCTGCCCACTAAATGGGCTTGAACCAGGTATTAGCATAGCAGACCGGGCGGGCCCATCCCGGACTTCAGGCCTGCGAACAAAATGTTGAGGCTTAGGAACTGATATGGATTTGGATTAGGGTAAATTATACTTACCTCCTTGAGTTTCTAATAAATATATTGACCTCCCCCTGTAGTTTGATAAATCACTCTGATCTTTTTTATTTTTAAAACTATTATGTACTTACTTCCTCTAACAATAAAATTATTTAAATGATGGTAATTATTGAGATTTTGTGTCACATCCTGACTTTTTAAACCATTTACCTTCTCTTTTAATCAAATGCTTTCATCATTTATGTGCGAGGATAATTCTTACCCTTGCAAGATTACTATCTTGACTTTGACTTTGTCTGATCTGCTGATTGGACTTTAAACTTTCTGCAATTGTTCTCACCTTGTTGGATTGTTCTGTAACCCCAAAGGTTAGATGACCCCCTAGCCAAGTGGCTTGAAGGCCCTCCGATGATCAAGTTAGTCCCGGTAAGAGAAAAACTTAATCCTAATCGAAAAAAATGAAGAGAAGTAATTTAGGCAGAGTTTTGTTACCAGAATCTCCAGTCCCTGTAAATGAAGCATTCACCTACTTTTATACTTGCTGGTCCATATCATCAATGCACCGTTTCCTCTTTGTAACTCCTCATTTAGGAAGAGGGGATGAATCAAGACCACTGTCCTTTCAGCTTCTGCCCAATTAATTCTCCGGACCCTTCATCTTCTGCCGTTCAGACTTCTATTCATACTCGTATATTCACACTTACGGCCTCATAGCAGTTGGTGTGTGCAATGATTAATATCTTACTCATTAACTATTACATGTACACACCGCCCATGCTATGCCGAGCTGATCATCTTCCCGCACTGCGAATGCTGCCGCACTGGGCCAAGCCTTATCCATAGCTGAGGCGCCATACTTGCTCATGGTTCATCAGATGCCGAGATACCCACCACTAAGCCCAAACCTCCATGCCGCACTCCCGAGATGTCTTGCCCACGGGGCTTGACCTAATCCAAGGAATTACATGGACGTGGGGCTCTCGATAGGCCTTATCTCTTACACTCTTATCCCACGATTGACTCATGGAATACATATGGTTCATCCCTTAAGGAATCCAAAATACCGCACTGCCATCAATACCGCGCTGCCATACAGCCGCGTTGCTCTGATACCGCGTTGCTCTATTGCCGCGCTGAAATACAATGCCGCAGTGCCATAGTTGTGACAATTTACTTTAATTGTACTAATGCTCTCACTTATCTGGCTTGATTGTAACACTGGGAATCATAATTCACGTGCCACGTGGCTAGTTCAGATTTACCCTACTACAATTTATTATAAATAATCCAATAAATAAGCAATGATATTCACAGTATGCATTCTTACTTAAAAACATTTACAAAGTCCACTGTTTGTTTTAATATGACATAAATAATAACATGGAATACATTTATAATTTGAAATTTAAAAAATACAAGTGAATTGAATTTACAATTCTATTTTAATATAAAAAACAATACACATTTCCTCTAAAAAATACTGAATGAAATCTAACTATTAAAGACATTTGCATTCTCCAATGAATGTTATATTCATGCTATGTCAATACATGCCCGCAATAAACTAAAATATATCGTCTGAGCTAAACGAGATGAAGATGTCATGTCCCAAAATTTTTAAAGGAGTTTTAAAATGATTTTAAATGGATTTACCATATTTGAATAAATAATTTTCATAAATAAGATGGTGGCATGGATAGATTAGAGGTATGTGTTTCTTAGAATTGATTTGGTGAGATTTGATGTAGTTTTGGTGGTTGAGATGTCTTAGGGATAACCTGGTTTTGTGTTCTTCTGGCAAGGGGTTATGGATTTCTGGAAATTGGATTGCGTTGAAGAAATGTGGCTTGGAGAGGTTGGTTGCACTCCTTATAGTTTGTGGTGTTATATTCATCTGGTAGTAGGTGTTGCAATTGAGGAAATTGGCTGTGAGTGTTAGCCTTTGGTTTTTCAGAAATTGGTAAAGAATGGGAGATAATTGACTGTTGTTTTTCGGGAGGAGACCAAAGGGATTGATTTTCCGGAAATTGGTTCACCAATTTTCGAAAATATGTGTGTTGGCTAGGATGGCTTGAAGCTTGGCATTCGATATGTGTTAAGTGGACACAAATCGAAATGTGTCCTGAGATCAGTGTTGGGTTTGCTTTTGGTTTTCTGGAAACTTAAGGATGGATTTTCCGTAAAGCATTCCTAATCACATTTTGATATGCATTCAAATCGGATGGCAGTGGGAGTGTCCACATTTCGATATGTGATTTATCACATTTCAATATGTGATGGGTTTGTTCGGTGGTGGTAGTGTTCTTGGGCATCACATTTCGATATGTGTGTGTGTTATTCGATATGTGAGTTTGTGCCCATTTCAGTATGCAGAGTTGCTTACATTTCGATATGTGAGTTATCTGCTTGGACTATAATGCTCTACATTTTAATATGTGCCCTCATGACACATTCCGAAATGTGTTATGGGTTCCTTATGTATGATGTGAGCAGTGGACTCATATATCAATATGTGTCCTGGACACATATTAGTATGTGATCACTTTTGGGCTATTTTAATGAAGGGCAATGTGGTCATTTTTCTTGGGGTATATACGTGAAGTCTATGCGTGTGCAGGTGGGGGGGAGGGGCTGTCGCGCCGGGAAATTTTTTCGTCCTTCCTCGTCTCCCGTCGGGTGGGAGCTGTTTTTCGGGACGGAAGAATCCGCGCTGTTGGAGATTTGTCTGCTGTTTTTAGGGGATTTTATTTGAAAATGTGTGATGGCCTGAGTATGCCGGTTCGAATTTTACAGAATCGTCACTCAGCATCGAGTTGAGGTGTGCTAAGTCACCTGTATTTTATTTTGAAAAAGATGTCATCTTGTTTGAACAAGATGTCTTTTTATTTATTTGGAAAAGGTGTCTGCGAAACCAGAAATTCGAGTTCGGGGATTTAATTACGAATGGGGAAGGTGTTAGGCACTCCACTTGCCCTTTCGGTACTTTTCTTTTTCAAAAGTAAATCTCTTTTTTTATCCCGAAATCAATTGTTTCCTCGGCTAAGAGAAATGAGTAATTATTACTGATTTATGTATGAAATGAATTAAATGGAAAGACTTCTGGATATAGTTGTTGACGGGCGGATTTTAGCCCGATTTGAATTTAGAAAAGCGGGAATTTTTAACGGACAGCCTGTCGACCCGGTTTTGATTTTGAAAGAATTACGGGCGGCTTTTGTCCCGGTTTTAATAGGAAAAGGTTGTTTTTGAGCCGGATCGAACTTCGGAGAAAAATGATTTTCTATAGTCGGAGAGAATTCCGACTGCGTTTGAAAATGACTTTGTTTTGTCAATTTAATTTTATTTGCTGGCAGTCGGACAGAACTTCGGCTGTGTTTTGAAAACAAAATTTTATTTGAGCCGGACAAAACTTCGGCTATGTTTTGAAAAATATTTTCTATAGTTGGACTGAGTTCCAACTATAAAGAGCTGTTTTTGCTTTAGGCAGTCGGACAGAACTTCGATTGTGCCTTGAAAATGATTTTGGATTTCAGCCGGACAGAACTTCGGCTAAACCCTTGAAAAGTATTTTTCTACGATCGGACAGAATTCCGACCGCGTTTGAGAAAACAGTTTTATTTAGTCGGACAGAACTTCGACTAAGTTTTTGAAAAGGAATATTTTGAAATAGGTCGGACAGAACTTCGACCGTATTTTGGAAAGAATGGATATTTTTGGTTCAAAAGTTCCAAAGAATATCGAGTGAATCGGCATGTCCCGAGTCACAAGGCATTCTAGTGATCCAAGTCTGACAGCTACTGCAAGCTTTTACTTCAGTGTACGGACCGAGAAACTTAGTTTTATTTTAAAAGTATTTTTGCATTTTTCAGTCGGACAGAACTTCGACAGTGAAAATGTTTTATAAAAAATTGCCGGATAGAATTTTGACCGGGCTTTAGAAGAACGATTTATTTTTACCAATCGGATAGAGCTTCGATTGGGTTTTAAAAAATGGGAGAGGGAATTATTTCTTTAAGTGTGAAAAATCCTCCGGAATATCAAGTGCTCCGGAATGATCTGGGTCACAAGATATTTCCTTCAATCCGATTCTGACAGCTACTGCAAGCTTTCACTTCAGAGTACGGATACCGGATTTTTATTTTGTTTGAAAGTGTTTTGGGGAAAACGAAAGTTAATCGCTGAAGAGAGATAGAATATATGTATGTATGCGTGGACAGAGTTATAAGATATCATATATATAGACCGAGCTGGATATATTCCGAGCTAGATGACAATACATATTAATATAAACCGAGTTGGATATATTCCGAGCTAGACGGCAAGTATATAGCGTACCGACAAGGTCGGGCTATAGAAATAAAAATGTAAACTCTGACATACGGCTCTGACGCTTTAAGCAAAGTGAGAAGCGGTTGGTGCACCTCTTGGGCTGCTCAACTTTCAAAAAATCTGTTCTGCATGGAATGTCAGACTTTGAAGATGAAGTCCGTGCAAAATACGTTCGCTGATTTCCGAGGCTGACTGACCGCTGCAGGGAAAACTGAACGAACTGACGTTTATCTTCAACTGAATTCCGATTCTAGGTCGGATGGATTCAGTCTTTATGTTGGCTTCTCAGGAATGTATTTACCTTCTATATTCCATTCAGAAGGAAAATTTCGGTTGCTCGTGTAGGATTCTGCTCTTTCCGGATTGTTCTGCCTGTTCGGATGCGGTTTTTGGGCCGTCCGTTTGTAATTTGTCTCGACTGAAGCGTTGGATTGGATTTCTGAGCCCAGATACATCAGGGACCATCTTAACTTTCATCGGAGTCAGATAGCCCTCAGTCTAGAAAAAGAGCTGTCCAACAGAAGGCGTTCGTCGACGCAAGACTTCGGCAGATCAACCTCTCCCCTTTCATCCTAGAGATTGAGCTGGCGACTCTCCCCTCTAGGATTCAATCTTCCGAAGTTCACCAAATATGACCCCAAGACGAATGCCTATACCCACCTCATCTATTTCCCACATATTATCTCTCTCTACACCACCAACGACGCCGTCATGTACAAGGTATTCCCTACTAGTCTTGACACTTTGGATTCTCTTTGGTTCAACAAGTTCCCTCCACGTAGCATCTCATGCTACCAGGACCTTGAGCGAGCTTTCATGGCCAGATTTGTTACGAGCAGCAAGCAGACCAAATAGGTCGATGCCTTGATCAGCCTCAAGAAGCGTCCAGACGAGAGTCTTTGGCAATACTCCGAGCGGTACTGGGAGCTCTTAAATGAAATCCAAGGTTGTGACCAGACAGTGGCCGCCACTTCTTTCAAGAATGCCCTTGACAGCATCAGTCGGATCTTCGCTGATCTCACCCTCCATCCATCAGAGGACATGGATGACCTTATGCTCTGGGTGGAGAAATTCTGCCAGTTGGAAGATCTCCTCGCTGAATGGGCAGCCCAGCGTCTGGATCAGCAATTCCAAGCACCACTGCCGACAGGAGGCCGGTGGCAGGTCAACACCGTCAAGGCTGGAAGAAGAAAAGGCCCAAAGGCTCTGAAGGCTCACGAGTTTACCACCGAGACGACTGTATTCACCGAGCACATCTATACTGTCTTGAAGCACACCGAGAACCAGTCATTTTTCGTGTGGCCAGACCACAAACTCGGAAACCGATAAAACGAAAGACAAACGAATCCACTGCACTTACTACAAGGAGCAGAGACATTTCACGACTTGGTACAAACCCTTCAAGTCGTACTTAGAGCGCCTGGTACAGCAGGGCCACCTAGCCCAGTGGATCGACCACCAGAGAACTCAAGAGCTAGCTCGAAGGACCGGACATCCTATTCAGCATGAGGAAGACGTCCCAATGATCAACGTCATCCACGACCCACTCAACAAGGAAGCTGTCGATTGCCTCCGGACAGAGATTGACCAGGCCTCTGCTGCAAAGCAAGTGCTCACGGTCGGATCTACCGTAAAGCGAAAGTTTCCTTCTGAGTGGTCGGGATGGTCCATTACCTTCACGGAGAAGGACTTTGACCGAGTCCAGCTGTCGCACAACGACGCCTTGGTCGTTACTCTCCACATCGGACCGGCCAACATCCAGCGCATTCTTATCGATCAGGGAAGCTCCATCGAGGTAATATACTTTTCTTTATTTCAATCCATAAAACATTTTGCTGATGATTTTCAGCCTACCGACGTCCCACTCGTCGGATTCAGTGGAGCTCCTGTCTGACCGCTCGGCAAAATTACCCTCCCGGTCCAGGCAGGGTCCAAGACAGTCGACATGGAGTTCATCGTCGTCGACGTTCCAAGTCCATACAACGCCATTCTTGGCCGGACCTGGATCCATTCCATACAGGCGATCGCCTCCACCTACCACCAAGTTGTTCGGTTCATCGGTACCTCAGGGCGACATGAGGACATCTTTGGCGATCAGGTTGCATCAAAACAATGCTACATTTCAGCTGTCTAGGAGAACAAAGAGATGAAGCAAGTTCAGTGGGTAGAAATCCCGAATGCCCCAGTTCTTGAAGACGTTGGCACTCTAGCAGCCGACAAAGCAATTGAAGAGCTTATCTCAGTGCCGATCAATGAAGATGGCAGTTGGTCGTTCCTTATTGGCTCTTCTCTTCCCCAGCCGGAGCAGGATGAGATGGTGAAATTTTTGAAATCCAACATCGAGGTCTTCGCCTGGACTCCATATGAGATGCCCGGAGTAGACTCATCGTTCATCTGTCATCAGCTGAACGTTGATTCCTCCCGGCATTCCGTCATCCAAATACCACGACGCTCTTCTCCGGCACATACACAAGTGGTCGTGGAGTAAGTGGACCGACTGCTAGAAGCGAATGCCATCCGGGAAGTCCAGTATCCCACCTGGATGGCTAACACAGTTGTCATCAAGAAGAAGTCCGAAAAGTGGCGAGTCTGTGCCGACTACACAAACCTCAATGATGCCTGTCCGAAGGACTGCTTCCCTTTGGAGAGGATTGATCAGTTGGTCGACGCCACTGCCGGACAGCAGAGACTTAGCTTTATGGATGCTTACAAGGGCTACCACCAGATCTCTATGGCAGAGGAAGACATAAAGAAGACATCCTTTATCACACCCAAGGGGGTCTACTGCTATAGGGTCATGCCCTTCGGCCTCAAAAATGCCGGATCCACTTATCAACGGATGGTCTCTCGGATGTTTTTCCGGCAGATCAGAGACACTATGGAGGCCTACATTGACGATATGGTCATCAAGAGCAAGCAGACAACCGATCACATCTGACACCTGGCAGAAGTCTTTAAGATTCTTAAAAGGCACATGTTCTGCCTCAACGCTGAAAAGTGTGCCTTGGATACGGGGTCCGACAAGTTCCTTGGCTATCTTGTCACCAACCGGGGAATAGAAGCCGACCCCTCCCAGGTCACTACAGTATCCAACCTAAGGCCTCCATCCACTATCAAAGAAGTCCAGTGGCTCACTGGCATGGCGACAGCCCTCAACAGATTCATCAGCCGATCGTCAGATCTTTGCCAACCATTCTTTCAGGTAATCAAAACGAGTCGGTGCAGCTATCAATGGACGGAAGAATGCGACCAGGCCCTCTGGCAGTTGAAACAATACATCTCGAGCCCTCCGGTTTTGGTCACACCGAAGGATATGGAGCCTCTTATCCTTTATATGGAAGTCTCCCAGCATGCTGTCAGTTCTGTTCTTTGCCGAATCGAGGGGTCGGACCACCAGCCGGTCTACTACACCAGCAAGACTCTCCTTCCTGTCGAAACCAAGTACTTACCACTTGAAAAACTTGCTCTTGCCTTGGTTTCTGCTTCCAGGAAACTCCTCCCATATTTTCAACAGCACATTATCACTGTGTTGACGAAGCATCCGCTCAGGGCAGTCCTTTGGAAGGTCGACCTCTCCAATCGGATCTCAAAATGGACGGTCGAACTGGCCAACTTCGACATCAAGTATCAGCCCAGAACGACCATTAAAGCCCAGGTATTGGCTGACTTCGTTGCAGAATTCTCTCCGAGGGTCATCCTCCAGGAAGTTCCGACGGAGTCTCCGGCCAATGCCACAGATCTGTAGACTGCCTCCTCATATGCTGCTCCACCTCCACGGTGCTCTGGCACTTGTGCCCAGCGTCCGGTGGAACAATGACATCTCTTTCACGGGGACACATGGAAACTGCATGTTGACAGTGCATCAAACAATAGGGGCTCCAGCGCAGGCATCGTCCTAGTTTTCCTAGGGGGACTGTCTATGAGAATGCCCTATCCATTGAGTATTCGGCTTCCAACAACAAGGCGTAATATGAAGCCCTGATCTCTGGACTCTGTCTTGCCATCAGTATTGGGGTTGAGTACATCTTCGTCTATAGCGACTCTCAACTAGTCATCAACCAATTGATCGGAGAGTACGACGCCAGAGATGACAGAATGTGCAAGTACCTCAGCTCTGCCATCAAAGAAATGAAGAAGTTCAAGACGTTTTGGATAGAGCAGATCTCAAGGGAACACAACTCTCATGTTGACGCCTTAGCCAAGCTGGCCTCTGCCTGTGCTCCCTCCGGCCAGTGATCGATCTCCTTCGGCGTCATCACACAACCAAGCTTTGAGCCTCCGGTCATGGAGGTGAACCACATATCTGATAGACCCAGCTGGATGGATGAAGTCCTGGCCTTCCTCAAATAAGACACATTGCCAGAGGATCATCGAGAGGCCCATCGTATCCGTTGCAAAGCAGCAAACTTATGGATGTCTCTAATGGAGGCCCTCTACCGACGGTCCAGGACCGGCCCCTATCTACTCTGTGTCCATCCAGCTTAGGTTCCAGTAATTCTTGAAGAATTTCACTCCGGCAGTGGAAAATGTCACTCTGGCGGGCGGTCTCTAGCCCACCGAGCAATCACGTAGGGGTACTAGTGGCCGAAGATGCGCAAAGATACAGAAGACTTTGTTCGGACATGCCACAAGTGCCAACTATTTGCTCCAGAAATCCACTGTCCAGCTGAGGACCTGCAGCCAGTTACCTGTCCTTGGCCATTCGCCTAATGGGGTATCGACATCGTCGACAAGCTCCCAACTGCTTCGGGCGGGTTCAAATTCCTCATTACGGCAATAGATTAATTCACCTAATGGGTTGAGGATGAATCCATCATCACCATCACAGCTGCCGACGTCAAACGCTTCATATGGAAGAACGTCATCTCTAGATTCGACGTGTTGTACACCATAGTGTCGGACAATGGCACTCAGTTCGTCGACGACCTTGTCTCCAACACACCAACGGCCAGGCCGAAGCATCCTCAATGCAACGGCCAGGCCAAAGCATCCAACAAAACCATCTCCGCCGGTCTCAAAAGGAGGCTGGAGTCGAAGAGGGGGAAATGGGAAGAAGAGCTCTCAAATGTACTCTGGGCCTACCGGACCACTCCATATTGGTCAACCGGCCAGACCGTTTATTCTATGGCCTTCAGCGTGGAGGCCGTCATCCCGATACAGACAGGCTTCCCTACCATCCGGACGCAACACTTCGAGCAACCAACCAATGACTCTATCCTAGCTGTCGACCTGGATCTCGCAGAAGAAAAAGGGAGTCTGCCAGGATCAGACTGGCCTCTTATCAGCAAGAGGTCGACAGGGGATTCAACAAAAATGTCCGTCTTCGGGTATTCAAGCCAGATGAGATAGTGCT
>NMUG010008880.1:0-11471 GCA_002855965.1 Monotropa hypopitys
AAGACCTCCAAACAGAAAAATCAAAACTTATAGGATGTAGTATACATCCATATGTATAACATACTTCAATATTGTGATTAAACAACCATTTTTAATCCTTCAAAACCAAGATAATTCAAAGAAAAATACTTAAAACAGTGACTAATCATTATTAGCACTAAACCTCAGATCTGGACAAAATTAAATACGAAATTAAAAATTCAAAAGAATAAGATTCACCTTTAAGATGTTGTGAACAACTTATATGAAGGACTTTTCCGAAAAATCCTTTGATTCTAGGCTTGAATTTGAGATCCCTCCAACACTCTCTCTAATCTCTCTCTAGAGCCTCACTATTGCCACTATTATCATAATACTAACCCTAATGAGGCTTAAGCCTCCATTATATAATACCCTAATCAGAACTTTATGAGGTTTTACCTAATTACCCCTCAATTAACTCACAAATATTCCTTACATGTCACCCCATAATTCAAAATAAACTTGTATAAGTCTTAGAGATTAAATATCATATTAAATTCCGAAAATCCCAAAAAAATACAAAACTCAACAATTTATTTTTTTGAATCTCGTAAAAATATTTTCGGATATATTTTTAATAAATAAAAATATATTTTATCCGGGACGGGTGTTACAATATTTACCATGTGTCCATGCTTCAGAAGTATGTGTGTGACCCATCTCATGTATTAGAAGTTAAGCCGTTAGAGTTGAATGAAGATTTGTCATATGGGGAGAGACCAGTAGAGATCTTGGACTGCAAGGAGCAAGTCCTATGCTCAAAGGTGCTTCGATGGGTTACAGTTTTGTGGCAAAATCATGGTACCGAAGAAGCTATATGGGAAGGACAGGATAGCATGCGGAAGAAGTATCCACATCTATTTTAGGTAATTCTCTTATTTCGGTGACGAAATCTCCCAAGGAATGGTGATTTGTAATACTTGTTCCCTTAATTTAATAAAAGAATTCATTTTATTTATTTTGCATAAATATTGAGGAATCAAGTTGCATGTGAAAGGGTGTTGTGTGGCATTTGTATTGGAAAATGCATAGTGAACTTCCTTATTATGTCATGCATGTACATGTGTATTGCACATTATGTAAATCATTTATTTCAATTCCTTAAAAATGGGAGAAATCTTGGAGCCTTATCATGTTATTTCTTTGAATCCTAGAGTGTTGTGGTGATAGGAATTCGTAGTTGGGTTATTGAGGGAGTAGTTGCAACACCTATTTGTTGAGGTTCATTTAAGTGTTTTGTATAAGCTTGGGAAGGCCGTGGTTTAGCCTTGGAGTGTCAATTTGTTTTCTAAACTAATAGGGAAGTGTTTGAGTTTGGAGTGTTAGGAAGTGTTAAAGAGTGTTATGGAGGTGTTATTGGGTTGCTCGTCCGAACCAAGTTAGGTGGTTGTCCAGATGAGATGGTCAGAGAAATGATTTTTGTGTTGCTGTTGGCTCGTCCGGACTAAAGGTGGTGGTCGTCCTGATGAGGTGACCAAATGTTTGTTTTGGACATTCAAAGAGGTTCATTCGGACGAATGTTTTGCTCGTCCGGACGAAGGTATGGTCGTCCGGATGAGGGAGAAGTTCGTCCCAAAGAGGTGATCGCACAGTTTTGGTTAATGAAGGGAAAATTTGGGTTTTTGGTCCTAGGAGCAATTCCTAATTACCCTAATACATATTAGGGTTATCTTAAACAGGCATTAGCCCACATTGTTACACTCTATCATAGAAAGAAGTTCTAGATAGATAGATAGATAGAAGTATTTGGGTGTGGAATCTAAGGCTTTGGGAGGGATTTTGGCATTTTGGTGGAGGATTCTTCCTATTCTAATCCAAATACACAGTAAGTCATCTAAATTCTTCAAATTTTTTGAGATTCTTCTCTCTAATCCATGTTTTAGTGTGAGGATTTAATATATGAACCCATGGGTAATGTATGATGTTCATAGTACATAGATCTATGCATTTCATTAAAGGAATGACATGTACTTAAGGGTTTGTTGGTGTATTCATATGGATTTGCATGTGTAGTCGAATAGTTCATAATTTCTTGTAAATCCTATGGCATTAGTAGTACATTAGTTAGTAGATCCAATTTCCATTGGGTTTTCGTATGTGTGTATGTGGATTTCAAATCATTGTATAAATACAAGCATGTATATATTGTAAGAAGCATAGATATATGGTAAGTGGCATTACATTGTTCAATTTTATGAATTATTGCCCAATTTCCCCATTCTATAGACTGATTTGGTTAGATTGTTTTACAAGAATGGTTTTGGTGAATAAGGAAGCCTTGGAAAAGTAAGGACAATCTCATCCTAAGAGGCTTCGGTGAGTGTATGGATATCGTATTAGAATTGTACGTTGCATGTGCCTTTTTTATATAAAAATTGGACATTTTGGAAAGGATTGCATGTTGTCCCTTTGGGCATTTGAAAAGAGAAGAGATATATTGTAATGGCCCCGAAATTTTAATCCATTTTTGATGGATGATATTAGTGCAATTTAAATAACTACTAAAAGCAAGACTACCAACCCAATATCATCCGCATGCATAATGTATCAATCGCAGACATGCATAAGTGAGAAAAACATTAATCTACTTATTACAAAAATGGACACCATCAACTTTAAAATAAACGTGCGGAAATAAAAGAGAGTACAATACAATGAAAATGCCTTCAAGGTCTTCTAGCAATCTTGGATATCCACTCCAAGCCACTCCAATGATCCTATTCCTAAAAAATAGAAGGTTAGATATATGCCTAGTAGAGAAACCTAAACAAGAGATATATGTAGATGCCATGTGTGCGAAACAACATATAGAAGTAAACATGTGATGCATGCATGGAGGACCCAAAAGGCTTTGAACGAGTTAACAAGTTAAGAGTTATTTTCAATTCTTTCAAGTTCCAAGACCAAGTATTTCCAAAAGATTTTACAAAGATCAAGTGTCTCTGTCAAGTCCATTACCTTATGAAAATAAGGGTTTTCCAAAATATTTCCATCTTTTCGTATCAAAATAAGATTCACCACAATTTATGATTTATATAGAGTTTAGGCTAATTCCGCGCTAGTCGCTCGTCAACTGACTAACTGTGATATTCCTCGTATTACCTGACTCGATGGGAGGGTCCATTCAAACCCCCATTGCGCAATGTCGTGAACGTAGAATGTTCAGTGATCAAAATCCTATATAAGATAGCCAACTCAAAGGATCAAAATCCAATATCATCCACCACTTGATTTCCAAAAGTCGTGTTTTTCCCAATTCCTCAAATTAGACCCAACGGCTAAAATCAACGTTTTTCATGGTTTATAAATATCAATTTCACATTTCAAGTGTGAATTTCATAATCCCACATCAAATTCCCCAAATCCCCAATTTCCCGAAATCAAGTCAAATTAGGGTTTTTAAAAAATATAGGGGTTTTCAAATCAAATCATGGGGATATGAAATTGATACTCTAGGGAGTCCATACAACCCCTAAAATAACTCATAGACACGTTTACACACTCAACCAAGACCGAAGAACCTCCTACTTGCATTAACTAGTAAATTTTTCTCAAATTGAAAGGAGGGAGAGAAAGAGATACATTCACATGTATCAATAGGTTAGGAGACTCTACCTTTTAAAGGTGATTTGAGCAAAACACTTACACAACCATAGGTGAGGGGGTCTTGAGAGTTGGGGCGAGCTTTGTACATCACTAGGATGGCCTTCACGAGCTCTTCAAGATTAAACCCTATGATTTTTGCAAAATCTCAAGGGAATTGACAAGAGATTATAGAGAAGGGAGAGAGATTTGAGAGGAGATATGAGACGGAGGTAGAGAGACAAGAGAGAAATGAGTTTTGGATGAATTTCGATCCCTTAAATGTATATAGGGTTGAGTTAAATGAGAGTGAAATGACCAAAATGCCCTTGGGAAGTTTCCCAGATTTTTTGGACAGCGACCTCAGATATCTATATCTGGGAAATCCCAGATATCAATATCTGGATCCTTTGGAGGCCCTCCCAGCCTCAGAAACTGATATCTTCAGAGAGGGGAGAACCAAGATACCACAGTCTAAGATATCGATAGCTTGGAAATCCAAGATATCGATATCTAGGCTCTTTGGTCCAGCACCAAGAGTAAGCCTCAAAATTTCAACGTGAGTGTTTTGGACCTAATTTCTTCGTCCGAACTTCGATTTGAACAATTCAAGTTGCGTTGGATTCGCAATTGAATTCTATACAAATTTCTAAGATCAACCACATCAACCATCAATAATAGATTTTGAGATCAAGATCAATCAAAATCTAAGCAATAAAATTTAAAAATTCTAAATTCGATTTATGAAATTCTAGACCGTTACAATCCACCCTCCTTAAAGGAATTTTGTCCTCGAAATTTACATCATTGACCACACAAGAACCCAACAACAGGAATGGAACGACCTTCCAAGAATGAAATAATCCCAGATATTTCTCTCGAATCCAAGACACAAACAAGTTGTCCCTCAAAATTAGTTGGAACAATTACCAATAACAAAGACAACATCCTTACAACTCGAGATATTAACATAAATAAGAAAGGAACCCATAGTTCTGAAGAAGGTTATCAAGCCACGAATGAGTCCAATAAGATGAATATACAAGGAAGGATCTGAATCTCACGTTCTCATATGCACTCTCAAATTTACTACTTGACTGAATAGACAAAGGTGCAACGACTTCAAGAAAAATCAAGGAGGAAGGATAACCATCCCACCCCCAAGATCAAACCACAACCAACAATAGAGGTATCGACGACAAAGGATAAGATAGAATAATGTGAACAGTCACCAAGAAGTGCCAAACTAAGCAAAAAGAACCTGCAAAAAGGAAAACAACGCCACGCTTCCGCTGCATTTTACCATATCCAACCATTCACATAGTAGAAGATCTTGATAAAAAAATGGGAGGCTCCAAAGACCATGCCCCTAGAATACTACATGGAATCGGTACCACCTAATGATTACGTACCAACACTCCAAGAATCTGAAACTTGAACGTCGACAACACTTGCCGATACGCCATGGACACATCGATACGATACGGATATGCCGATATGATACGGACACGCCAATACGATACAAACACATCGATACGATACGGACACGCTGATACGATACGGACACGCCGATACGATACGGGCACACTGATATGATACGGACACATCGATACGATACGGACACGCCGATAGGATTTAGAAGGAATGAAGGAACCACCACCAAACTTGAAACAGAGATGGAACTCAAGATCAGTTTGCCACCAAGGGCAAAAATTATGAGATCGATACACTTAAGGTCAACTACTTGACCATACAACTAGCACTACTACACAAATCTCCACCGGAGTCTCATAGTACTCCCTAAACTCAGAGACAACCACGTAACTGAGTATAGAACTCTAAGACCAATTTTGCACTAAACACCCTTCAACCAACAAACTCAAGAAAGATAGCAATCCTTACAAACAACCAAACCCGCACACATACCTAGTGTGGTACCGGAAGGACTCATGGAAGTTTGTTTTGAGATGCGCTGGCCAGCTGCCTTCTCAAACCAATCTCCCCTAGTCCTTCCTTTACCGTATGATACTGACTACGCACACACCCGGTCATACCAAACGACACTATAGATCTATGTGAGTGCATTCGACCCTAGGAGACACACACTCTACCCGAAACTCTCAACACAACTGAACAAGGCAAACAACATTTTTACCTTCCCAACCAAACCACAATACCAATACTCACTAGCCCACAGACCAACAATATCACCTACTCTCACAAACAAGCTACTGATAGGAGACACTCTCCCTAAATTTATGGTGCTCAAACACCAAGTGAAAGAGATAAAAAGAGGAACAACAATGATTCAGATTCGTAGAACGACATCGCAAGAGAAGAATGTCCATAAGAAACCACTGCGCACAAGAGAAACAAGAGTATGATTGGAAGGTTGGGGAAATCCATAGAATACCACTATCTTCTCCCAGGAAAAGAGAATGGCATGGATGCACAAGAGTAGGTAGATAGCACTACAAGAGACGAAGTGTACACCATTGCCCCGCCAAATGCCACAAAATCTGACACTTTGGGAATCATCAACAAGGATATGACGGAGGATAAGAACGACATCCAGAACTTGGTAAGAATAAGTCAAGGATCTTTCAAATCAACGGGCTCCTCCCATTGTTGCCAACCAATATCAATGTGATACGAAAGGATCAAAAACTTGCCACATGATGGCAAGGGGTAATTAACTCACACATCGCCAAAGAATCAGACATCCTAACACCGATTAGGACAAGGCACGAGCATGCAATATCAACATTCCAAACAAGGATAGATAGAAGTCACCCTTAACTCATACAAGTTCGCAAGGATGGAAGATGCAAGAAACGACTAAGTGGATACTTCCATTCACCAACCCAAAACACCTATGAATAGGACATGGTAAGCATACTAAGAATAGCATGCAACCAAGGACAGCACACGATCAAAACAATCAAGAATAAGGGAGAATACACCACTATACCGAGAAGCGCACCCACACAACCATACGCCAAAGCTAAGGGGTAACCACAACCCCAAATCAAAATCACGACTACAGACTAAAGGTTCACATCTATCACGACTCGTATTTTCGAAATAATGATTCCGGAATTAAATTCGTTATTTTAATTGATCGATGAATTTTAGTATGGATTCCTTGGTTTCCATTGACGATTAGAGTTGGGCATTGGCCCTCTCGTTGGTCCATCCATTTGGTTTGTATTCGATTCAGGATGTTTCGGGAAGTCTCGTGAGGAGTTAGGGTCGAGGTTGGGATTTATTTTCAAAATCTTGCATTTTTTCCAGCATCGACCGGTCGGGCTTGCCGTTTCCGATCGGTCGTGGTATTTCAGTGGAGTCTTGTACCATCCCGCGACCGGTCCCCCTAAACGCTGTCAACTGGTCGCGCTTTTGCAGAAAGGTATTATATAGGACCTCGGCCGGTCGAGCTTGCCGTTGCCAACCGGTCTCCACGAGTAAAAATCCAATCTGAATGTTTAATGAAGGGCAGTTGTGTCATTTCGCGTAGGGGATATATATATGTTCATGTGCACGATTTTGATCATCTTCTCCTTCATTTTTCCCTAGCCTTTCTCTCTCTACCTCCATTGAAGGTTCTCTCTCCCTTCTCTCTAGAATCTCTCCCCCTTCTCAAGCACCAATGGAGCCAAGCCTTTGCGAAACGTTGATCACCTCATTGAGCAATTTAAACCATTTTTTGAAGGATGATATTAGAGCAATTTAAATAACTACTAAAAGAAAGACTACAACCCAGTACCATCCATATGCATAATGTATCAATCGCAGGCAGGCATAAGTGAGAAAAGCATTAATCTACTTATTACAAAACCGGGCACCATCAACTTTAAAATAAAAGTGCGGAAATAAAAGAGAGCACAATACAATGAAAATGTCTTCAAGGTCTTCTAGCAATCTTAGATATCCACTCCAAGCCACTCCAATGATCCTTTCTCTAAAAAATAGATGGTTAGGCATATGCCTAGTAGAGAAACCTAAACAAGAGATATATGTAGATGCCATGTGTGCGAAACAACGTATAGAAGTAAACATGTGATGCATGCATGGAGGACCCGAAAGGTTTTGAAAGAGTTATCAAATTAAGAGTTATTTCCATTTCTTTCAAGTTCCAAGACCAAGTGTTTCCAAAATATTTTCCAAAAGACCAAGTGTCCATGTCAAGTCCATTACCTTATCAAAATAAGGGTTTTCCAAAATATTTCCATATTTCCTTATCAAAATAAGGTTTACCACAATTTATGATTTATATAGAGTTTAGGCTAATTCTGCGCTAGTCGCTCGTTAATTGACTAACCATGACATTCCCCGTATTACCCGACTCGACGGGAGGGTCCAGTCAAACCCCCATTGCACAATATCGTGAACGTAGAATGTTCAAGAATCAAAATCCCAGAAATCAAAATCCCATATAAGATAGCCAACTCGAAGGATCAAAATCCAATATCATCCACCAATTGATTTTGAAAAGTCGTGTTTTTTCCAATTCCTCTAAATTAGGCCCAACGGCTAAAATCAACGGTTTTTTTTGAAAAGTCAAATATTATTAATATATATGAAACAGCCGAGAAAAAACATACAGCCTAACCGCAAAACCACCCAAACAGCAAAAATAACACAGCTAACCTACCCCATAAACATGAATTACACAGCAATGCAACAGCCTAATTTAAAAAGGAATAAAAAAAAAACTGCCATGAGCCAACAAACCCTAGACGGGCCACTCCACCCTGCAAACCCTAGACGGGACAAAAGCCGCCATCTCCTGCCGAGAAAACTGCAATGCCTCCCGTCGAGACCCCTCAGCCCAGCCTTCATCTTCCTCGCTGCTACCGCCGCACTCATCACTGCCGCCTAAACCCACTGAAGCCCTCATCTCCACAGCCGCCACTCATCTACCAATAGCAAACCACTGGACCTGCACTTAAAACATCGCGAAGCCGCCGCTACTAACCTCCTGAGCCCCAGCCGCCATCTACTCCGCCAACCGCCGGCTACTTCCCTCCCTGCAGCATATGGATCCTGACCCGACAACCTGCCTCGTTACTGCCCCCTCTCAGCCTATTGAGAACCGCCGGCTCCCACCTCGCCACCGCCCAACCTTCAGAAATGATCCATCACTTCCCGACCCACGAGAACACTGCAACTGCAACACGAGAACACTGAACCTGAGAACACCACCATACGAGAACACTGCAACTGCACGACAGCAACCCAGACGCCGTCTCTTCCCCACTTAGCCCTCGCCGCCTCTACCACCATTCTCATCTCCCTCGCCACACATCCTCAAAAAATGAAGCTTGCCTTGACCGAAACCCCATCGCCTACCTCAGCCTCTGGCAACCCATCCCACAGACTGGCAGGCATCTACTCCTCCCCCCAGCCGCCTCGAACTCCTCCTCACCCTCACCCCTCACCTGCCATAGCCCTCCCGCCTCAATGCCATAAACTGCAACAGAAACTGCTAACTTCCTACGCCACACAGCTGAAAGCCTCATGCGGGAATTCAAAAATTTAGGGGAGTGCATTCTCTCTCTATTTCTAGAGAGAGAAGCTCTCAACTCCTGCATATACATTCTATATACATCAAACCTCTAGGTTAAAAAATCAACGTTTTTCATGGTTTATAAATACCAATTTCACATTCCAAGTGTCAATTTCATAATCCCACATCAAAATCACCAAACCCCCAATTTCCCGAAATCAAGTGAAATTAGAGTTTTATAAAATTTGGGGGTTTTCAAATCAAATCATGGGGATATGAAATTGATACTCTAGGGAGTCCATACAACCCCTAAAACAACTCCTAGACACGCTTACACACTAAACCAAGACCGAAGAACCTCATACTTGCATCAACTAGTAAATGTTTCTCAAATTGAAAGGAGGGAGAGAAAGAGATACATTCATATGTATCAAGAGGTTAGGAGACTCTACCTTTTGAAGGTGATTTGATCAAAATACTTACACATTCCTAGGTGGGGCGAGCTTTGTACGTCACTAGGATGGCCTTCATGAGCTCTTCAAGATTAAACCTTGAGATTTCTGAAAAATCTCAAGGGATTTGACAAGAGTTTAAAGAGAAGGGAGAGAGATGTTAGAGGAGATATGAGAGGGAGGTAGAGAGAGAAGAGAGAAATGGGTTTTGGATGAATTTACAGCCCCTACACGCATATAGGGTTGAGTTAAATGAGAGTGAAATGACCAAAATGCCCCTTGAACGTTTCCTAGATTTTTCGGACAGCAAGATATCAATATCTAGATTCTTTTGAGGCCCTCCCAGCCTCAGAAACTGATATATTGAGAGAGGGGGAACAAAGATACTACAGTCTAAGATATCGATATCTTGGAAATCCAAGATATCGATATCTAGGCTCTCTGGTCCAGCACCAAGAGTAAGCCTCAAAATTTCAACGGGAGTGTTTTGGAATTAATTTCTTCGACTGAACTCCGATTTGAATGATTCAAGTTGCATTGGATTCGCAATTAAATTCTATATGACATTCTAATATCAACCACATCAACAAATCAAGAATAGATTTTAAGATCATGATCAATCAAAATATAAGGAATAGAATTTAAAAATTCTAAATTCGATTTATGAAATTCTAGACCGTTACATATATGTATATATATTGAAGGCATGCATATAATGTATTGCCTATCTTGGACTAATCCAAGAGGTGCATAGGACGTGTCAATAATACACATGGGACGTGTATTCGTACCATAAATGGTACTACAGGATGGCCCAAATGATATTGTGCATGGGAGGCACCGTACGTGGGACACATAAATTATTGTCTATAGCGATAATCTATTTTCAGGGCATGGGATGCTCAAATAAATATCTTGAAAATAGATTTGGCCAAGCTATATATGTATAAGAATTATGCATAAGATGCAAAAATGGTTTTGAAAAAGGGACTTTGGTACATGAGTGTTAAAAGAGGCTTCAGTTATGGTTTTATACTTGAATTAGTGCATAGGATGCATATCTCCAGTTTTAAAGGAAACAAGTTTGTTAACTTATGTTTGAGTTTCATAATTTCCTTGTAATTATATGTTATAATAGTATATTCACACTCTGGTTTCCTTGTGTTTACTTAGAAATCAGGTAGCAGGTTTAGTGGTCCACTACGAGGCATCGAGGGGAGTTTCATTGCTTGGCAAGGTTTGGACTCATAGATGGGGAGGCATACATTAGATAGTTGTCTTTCTAATTTGGTTGTTATCTATATTGTGGAACTCATTTATATTTTGTTTAGTTAGAGTGATTAGACATTGGTCCTATTTTGTGAGTTTTACTTGGAAACCTGCTAGTTACTTTACTATTTGAGACTTGAAGTAATTTTCTTTATTTCGTTTATATTTATGGGTTTGGAGTTGTAGTTAGTGCACCCTGTGTATTGTTAGTTGTTTTGGTAAAAAGAATGAAAGATTTTTTCTATTTCTGCATTCTATCTAGGTTTATTTGTTTGGGATGTTAAAATTTGGTGAGCCCATCTTGAAAAGAGTGGACCAGTAGTCGGACCAGTATAACGGGCAGTATGCCGGCTGGTGATCCGGTGAACATTTCGGTGGGCTTTGTGGCTTCAAATTTTGATCCAAATGATATGAGGCTTGATCCTTTGGCTTGGTATTATGATCCCCTACAACTTTCTTGAAGATCGCAACTTAGAAAAATGTAAGTACAAAAAGTCTTGTTAGCATGAACATTTTTAAGTATGATCAATAAAACTTTTAAGCATGTTTGGGAATCAAATTAAGAAATTAAATCATACAAGGGACCTAAGGAAACTATTGTAATGATAAATAAACATTGAAACCCTATTTCCTTAGCT
>NMUG010008881.1:0-11472 GCA_002855965.1 Monotropa hypopitys
TTAGGCATAAATTCTAAATAAAATTAGATAAAACATTTACACACATCTAATTTAGTTAATTTTTATGATACTACTAAAAATATTATTTTAAAATTTATCAATATAATTTTTTTATAGAGAACCCGAAATGAACCCCACGTACCCATTGATAATAAATCGATACTGGGTGTTAGTGCGCATAGTACTACTCTTTATCCTAAATCACATAATCCTCATAAATTCCCCACACTTGCACTCAATTCTTGCTCTATGTGCGTGCTCTTGCCTCGCGCACCCGTGAATTTTAGTAGGATTTTTTGCTTATGAGAAACGCTTTCACGCATCCTCTGCCACTCTCGTACCTGCTCCCGCTCAGGTATTATGTGACTAAGCTATTATCATGTAGGAAGGTGACATTAGTTAATCCAAACTTTTTATATTATTCAATTTAGTTGATTTTTTACGGTGTTACTAGAAATATTATTTTAAAATTTAGTAATTACTCGAATTTGTCATGCGGATTTTGGAGTTGACCCCACATGCCCAGCGGTACCCAATCGATATTGGTACCCGTAGTCATACTCTTAACTATTACCATGGAGGGAGGTGGCATTAGTTAATCCAAACTTTTTAGATTATTTTGCTCACAAAAATGACACGCGCAATAGTTGTGTACAATATAGTGCACAAACAGCCTCAAAAGACATTATTCGTTTTGGGGCTAAACAACACAAAATGATGCCAATTTTATTGATCCAAAATGATGTCGTTTTGGAGCGATTGTGCACGATGTCGTGCACAACCCGTTGTGCGTCGATTTTCCTCATAGAGATGTAAATAAATCGATCTGAGCTTTGCAATATTATAGCTCGACTCGTTTACAAACTAACTGAAAACTCAAGTTTGAACTCGGCTCGTTCGTAAACGTGTCGAGTCCTTAATGAGCCAAATCTTGTTTATTTATCAAACATGTCGAGTTTTTTAGAGCCGAACTGATTAAAGTGTTGAACTTTCATTTACTAAACAGGCTTAAAACCCGAGCTCGAGTTTTGTTCGTTTACTAAACAAGCCTAAATGAGACGAGTATCGAGCTGCTTATGAGAAACTCGATTCAGTTACAACTCTAATTAAAATTAATTTCCCACTGTGTTATAACATTGTTTGTCATTCAAAATTGCTCATTTTTCTCTGCAACAATTTATTTTAGTTAATATGCTATCAATATTTGATCAATTTAATTCTTACAAAGATGTTTTTTGTCAAGTTTTATAATAAAGAAATCAATAGTGAAATCTCAAGCTTTCGATGAACCCTAGTTATGAAAAAACTCACAATATCCTATTTGTTCCTCCCCGTAGGGATGTAAGCGGTCCAGTTTCAATCGGTTTAGAAAAATTAATTATGACTAAATTGGACATTTCAGTTTGAAAATCAGAAACCAAAGCTAGTTGAAATAACTTCAATCTGGTCCGGTTTGTTTTGGTCCAGTCTAGTTTTTCCATTAGGGTGATTTTAAAGAAATCCAAAATGATGGCGTTATTTGCCTATGGGTAAATAATTTAGGTTATCGTGTTATCTTAGGGGCTGGTTTTCAGGGGATCTCGAGTCCTATGTTCAGTATCCTACTGTACATGGTTTCGGGGGTTTTGTAGGGGCTTTGGTGGTCTTTGTTGGTGTCCTGGGCGTGCAGGCAGTCAATTCTTTGTAATCGTTTCTCTTTATTAATAATATTTCTTCTGCTTTCCAAAAAAAAAAAAAAATCCAAAAGTCTCACAGTAATGACATAAAAACACACCCAAAAAAATTCATCTCCTTCGCAAATTGCATGATGTTATTACAAAACAGATCTCAAATCTAAAGAATTCCATATCATAAACTTAATAAAATATAGTATACTAAAAATGTAAAAATACACATGTAAACAATAAGCAACCATGACGTTTTATATCACCCAAAATATCTGTAATCGAGATAGGTAAAAGTGAAGTCAGTGGTCAAATGTGAAATCCCGATCAGAAACAATGGTCCCCGATCAGAAGATGAATAGTATTTTTTACATGGACATACTTCAATATGAACGACAAAGACAATGTATGTGCGACGACAAATAAAGATGGTTGATAGGTGTTGGGGGCCGAATTCTCAGGAGGCCGGAGCCACGACCTCCTCTAGGAGGACCACAGCACAGGCCAGTCAACAGGTAGCCGAGTGAAGTTCAACCGGCGATAGGGTCTATCTGGGGCTCTCTCCGGCCGGAGACTCAAAGCCCAGAGGAGGCGACTAGCCGAAGGGATGTACAATCCAGGTCATGCGACCGAGCAGAGCAAGAGCCGACAAGTGAGGCTCCCCTGGGATCACTTCTGTGCAGGAGCTCCCTTAGCCCAGGACGGCCCGGCCGACAGCTAGCAACGCCGAAGCAGATCGCTTCGGCCAGACAGGACAAAATGCATTGTTCACAACGAAGATTCCCTCGGGGACAGCATCCCGGGTTTTGCGCACATGGCAGACACACGCCTGACACAGAATCAGCTTTTCCGTGATTCCCGAAGAATGTCAGGCACGCTCAGTCAGCTTTTCTGCCGCCCAATGCTGTCAGGCGCCGCCACCTGACACTGTCGGGGCCGACCGGTCGGCCACACGTTCAGACACTCAGAGGAGACAGGCACACTGCCACATGATCTGTCACACCAGCTCATCCGCGCCGAAGTGCATGTCTCCCACCCTCCGAGGTTCTATAAATACAATCGAGCATTCAATGCAAGGTAGACTCTCTCTCACTAGCCAAAGCTCTGTCCATTTACTTTCTCACTCTAAACTCTTGCTGACTTTGCCATCGGAGGGTCCACCGGCGACGCCGCCGGTAGCCTAACGTTTGTTACCTGTGCAGCTAGGTTCAGCCACACCACCATAGCCCATCTCCTCCGTTCACAGCAGCGATCCACCGCTTGAAAGGCTTACCCCCCAACAACTGGCGACTCTGCTGGGGAGACCTTTCTCTAACACTCAGATTACCACTGTGAGCTTGAAGATGGCATCCAAAGACAACCAGTCTGATGGCAGAAGGCATAGGGGAAAGAAGTAGCCAGGGATGGAGACTCTGCTCTTCGCA
Source organism: Monotropa hypopitys (assembly GCA_002855965.1). NCBI lineage: Eukaryota > Viridiplantae > Streptophyta > Magnoliopsida > Ericales > Ericaceae > Monotropa > Monotropa hypopitys. The sequence continues at coordinate 3,089 of NMUG010008881.1, forward strand.
CTCCTGAGCGTGTCCGAGCCAGCGACGTCAGCTACCACTCCAGCGAGTGTCCAGACCCTCCGGCCAAGCTAACCACGAGGCAGTACATTCGTCAGCTGGAGGGTGATCTGGGCCGACGAGATTACCAAATTGATGCCCTCGTCAAAGAGATGACCCTCCTAAGGGAGGCTACCGAAAAGAAAAGGGCGGCGCCGGCACTGAGCCATGCCGAGAGGGACGACAGAGAGTATCAGGAGCCATCCCAGAGTAGGAGCAGGTCTCAGCAGACCAGGCCCTCAGCTCTGAATAGGCTGGGAGGAAGGATAGAAGAAATCCCTGTCCGGGAGAGGGACAACGAGAACCGCCACGTCAGGCGCCGGGTCTCGCCTCCTCGGCCCAGGGACGAGCGCTCAGCTTCAAATGTCAGGCCACCAGTGTTCGACCGTCTCAGCCCCAATAAAGTCCCAGCGGCTCAGAGGAACCGTTAGGTCTGAGATCAGTCACCACCTAGGCCTAGGAGGCACGACGGCCAGAGAGGCAGCCACTTCTCAAAGCAGGAGGTTAGTCAAAGAAGGGATGTCCTGCCAGCTCGGACCTATGAGCCGTGCCGATAGGATAGAATTCCCTGTACCCCATTCTCTCTTGAAATTGAAGCTGCAAGGCCTCCGGTATGCTTTTCGGTCCCCAAGTTCAACAGGTACGATCCCAAAATGGACTCGTACACCCATATCGTGCATTTCAGGCAAATGATGTCCCTTTACTCTGGGGAGGATGCCTTGATGTGCAAGCTGTTTTCATCCAGCCTCGGCGAGGTTGGATTACTCTGGTTTGACCGACTGCCAGCAGGGTCCATCTCCTCATGGAGAGACCTCTCAACGGCCTTCCTGGCTCGGTTCATCACCAGCACTAAAGTTAAGAAAGAGGTTGATTCCCTCCTCGGCCTTCGGCGAGCGAGGTCTGAATCTCTGTGCCAATACGCAGCCCGGTACTGGGACCTCTACAATGAAATTGAAGAGTGCGATCAAAAAATCACAGTTACATCATTCAAACTCGGCCTGGACCACTCCAGCCGAGAGTTCGAGGACCTCATGCTTTTCCCTCCAGCAACGATGAATGAGCTCATGGCCAGAATCGAGTTTTACGCAAAATTGGAAGAAGCCAAGGAAGAGCGGAGCAAAGCCGACCAACGTTCCAGCCAAGGTTCCAGCAGCCATAACAACACGGCCATAAGAAAAGAAACTAATACTGTACAGCCGGGGGAACCACGGACCTACAAGCCGTACGAACATGTGGCTCACACCACTATCTTCAAACAGCCCACCTTCATGCTCCTTCGCAAAATTGAAAAGGAGCCATACTTCAGGTAGCCAGAGAAGAGACTGGGGGCTCAGAGAGGTGACAATGATAAGTTCAGATGCTCTTACCATAGGGAGAAGGGCCACCTCACAACCAACTGCCGAGCCTACAAGGACTTTCTGGAAGAGTTGGTCACTGCCGGCCATCTTGGGGAGTTTATTGATATAGACAAAATGGCAAATGCTGTGCCGAAGGAAGATCCCAAGCCGGCCCTTCACATAATCAACGTGATCCACGGGACAGTGGACCACCGGCGAGAAGAGCAGCTCCGGTTTGAGCTCCAGTAGATTGAAGCAAAAGAGATCCTTGCCGTCCAGCCTATGCCGAAGAAGCCAAAGCCGGACTCAAGGTACTTTCTCTTCTAGAGATTCAGAAAGAGTCCAACACCCCCACGACGACACTCTAGTCGTCACACTTCAAATTGCCGACTGCCAGGTCAGTAGAGTCCTCGTTGACCTCGGTAGCTCGGCAGATGTTATGTATTATTCCTTGTTCAAGAAAATAGGGTATAAGTCAGAGGACCTACAACCGACCGACGTGCCGCTGATAGGGTTCAACGCGGTGTCAGTCTGGCCGCTCGGCAAAATCACCATACCAGTGACCATCGGCACGGTCACCACTGAGGTGGAATTTGTGGTAGTTGAGGTCCCGTCGCCCTACATCGCCATCCTGGGCCGGGCCTGGGTCCACAGCATTAGGGGGTCGCTTCCACATACCGCCAGGTCATAAAATTCATTGGCTCAAGAGGCGTGGAGGAGCTTAGGGGAGACCAAGCCTCGGCAAAACAGTGCTATATCACTGCCGTCAAGGGGAAGGTTACCCCTGAGCAAGTCCACTGGGTGGAGGTTCCAGATCAGCAGGTGCTGGAGGACGTCGGTTCAAGTGCCTCGGCAAAATCCATTGAGGACTTTGACACCGTCCCTCTAAGCGCCGAAGATCCGGAGCGCTTCTTTCTTATTAGTTCCCAGATGACCGAAGTAGATAAGGCGGCTACAATCAGCTATCTCAAGCGCAATATTGAAATATTCACCTGGACGCCATATGAAATGCCGGGTGTAGACCCAGGGTTCATCAGTCATCATCTCAACGTCCGGCCGAAGTGCCGACCCGTCGTTCAAAAAGCCAGGCGATCGGTAGCCGCTCATGCCGACACAGTCATCGAAGAGGTGGACCGTCTGACCGAAGCGCAGGCGATCCGAGAAGTACACTATCCCACCTGGTTAGCCAACACGGTGGTGGTCAAGAAGAAGACTGGCAAGTGGAGGGTTTGTGTTGATTACACTAACCTCAATGAAGCTTGCCCCAAAGACAGCTTTCCTGTGCTGAGGATTGATCAGCTGGTCGATGCAACGGCCGGGCACGCCAGGATGAGCTTCATGGATGCCTACCGAGGGTACCATCAGATATCCATGTTCGGCCTAGATCAAGAACAAACAACATTCATCACTCCAAGGGGACTGTTCTGCTATCGGGTGATGACCTTCGGCCTGAAAAATGCCGGAGCAACGTACTAGAGGATGGTCACAAAAATGTTCAGCTCTCAGCTCGGCGACACAATGGAGGCCTACATAGACGATATGGTCGTCAAAAGCAAGGCTGAATAGAATCACCTGGATGATCTTCAGAAGGTATTTGACATACTAAAGAAGCATGAGCTCCGGCTTAACGCTTCAAAGTGTGCCTTTGGGGTTGGATCGGGGAAATTTCTGGGTTACCTTGTCATGCGCCGAGGCATTGAGGCCGATCCCTCCCAGATCTCGGCCATCCAGAAGATTGAACAGCCGAGGACTTTGAAGGAAGTACAGAAGCTTGCAGGAATGGCTGCAGCCCTCAACCGGTTCATCAGCAGATCCTCAGATAAATGCCGACCATTCTACGAGGTATTGAAGAAAAACAGCCGAAGACATTTTCTCTGGACCGATCAGTGTGGGGAGGCCCTCAGCAACCTCAAGGAGTACCTCTCTTAGGTTCCCCTGCTTGCCAAACCAATACAGGGGGAAGAGTTGTATCTGTACCTTGCGGCCACACCACATGCCGTCAGCTCAGCATTGGTTAGGCAAGAGGGGCTTGAACAGCAGCCAGTCTATTTCTCTAGCAAATCTCTCATCAGCGCCGAGACCAGGTATCTTCCTCTTGAGAAACTTGCATATGCTTTGATTATTGCATCCAGGAAGCTGGCGCCTTATTTCCAGGCACACACTATTGTGGTCTTGACCGAGTTCCCACTTCGGGCGTTGCTTAAACGTGTCGATCTCTCTGTCCGACTCACCAAGTGGGCAGTGGAGCTGGCCAACTTCGACATCAAGTTCCAGCCGAAGAGCTATCAAGGGCCAGATCCTAGCCGACTTCATTGCAGAATTCTCTCCTCGGCCAGAGGATCTTCAGACCGGCAAAATCCATACCGAACAATCCCTTCCAAAGCCAATGCTAAATCAGGACTCGTGGAAGATGTTCGTCGATGGAGCCTCCAATTGCCGAGGGAATGGAGTCGGAGTTGTCCTTATCTCTCCTGAAGGCATCACTCATGAACATTCCCTCCGGCTCTACTTCAACGCCTCCAACAATGAGGCAGAGTATGAAGCCCTCCTGGTCGGTCTAAAAGCTGCCGAAGAATTGGGGATTCAGATCCTCAACATCTACAGCGACTCTCAGCTCGTGGTCAACCAGGTCAATGGTGACTACGAGTGCCGAGACGAGCGAATGGGAAGGTACATGCAGAAAGCCAAAGAAAGAATGGGGCTATTCAACCAAATCCAAATTCAGCAGGTCGGTAGGGAACAAAATGCCCACGCCGACGCTCTGGCCGGAATAGCCTCAGCAGCAGAAGTCAGGGAACAGAGGACGGTCAGCGTCCAAAGCTTGGATCAATCGAGCATTGAAGCACCGAAGCAGCAAACCGTCTACTTCATCAGCTAGGGTCCCAGCTGGATGGACCCAATCATTTCATTTCTAAAGGACGGCTCACTCCCAGAAGACAAAAGGGAAGACCACCGAATCGTCCACAAGTCGGCACGGTTCTGGCTTGTCCCTCAAGACAAACTATACAGACGGTCATTCTCCAGACCGTACCTCCTTTTGTGTGCATCCAACACTGGTGGAAGGAGTGCTGCAGGAGCTCCACGCTGGCAGTTGCGGTGCACATACAGGGGGAAGATCAATAGCACACCGAGCTATCTCCCAGGGGTACTGGTGGCCGAAGATGATGGAAGACGGAGAGCAGATTGTGAAAAAGTGTGACCCTGCCAACGGTTCTCCCCAATCATCAGACAGCCTGCCGAAGAGCTTACACCCTTAACTAGTCCTTGGCCCTTTTCTCAGTGGGGCTTGGACATCGTCGGCAAGCTCCCTACGGCACCAGGAGGCTTCAAGTTTCTGATCACAACAACGGATTATTTCTCCAAATGGGTTGAAGCCGAGCCGTTGGTGACCATTGAAGACAAGGATGTAAAGAGGTTCGCTTGGAAGAATATCGTTTCTCGCTTCGGCATCCCCTACGCCTTCATTTCAGACAACGTCACTCAGTTCGTAGGGGACCTCTTCACTAACTTGTGTGCCGAACACAGAATAAGGTTCTATAACTCCACCCCTCACTATCCGCAAGGCAACGGTCAGGCCGAAGCCTCAAACAAAACTATTGGCAGCGGCATCAAGAGAAGACTCCAAGCAGCTAAAGGCAAATGTGCCGAAGAACTTCCCAGCATTCTTTGGGTCTACCGAACAACACCTCGGCGCTCCACGGGGCAGACACCATTTTCCTTAGCCTTCGGGATGGAGGCAGTCATTCCAATAGAAGCCAGACTGCCAACTCTCAGAACCGAGGCATTTGACGAAACAACAAATAGCACAGCAATCGATAAAGATCTAGACCTGACCGAAGAAAGAAGAGACACGGCTAGGATCAGACTAGCCGCCTACCAGCAAGGAGTGGCCAGAAACTTTGCAAGGACGGTCCGGCCCAGGGTCTTCAAGATTGATGATCTCGTCCTTAGGAAAGTGGTGGGAAACAAAAAGAAAAGCTCCGACGATAAGCTCGGTCCAAATTGGGAAGGGCCATACAGAGTGACCGGCCATGCAGGGACCAGGGCTTATCGGCTTGAAGACCTGGATGGCACCCCAATTCCAAGGCCGTGGAATGCCACTAACCTGAGATTGTATTACCACTGATTCTGTAAAATTGGCCTTCGGCCCTCAAATCAATGAAAATTTTGATTCTCAAAGTACCTGTTTAGGATTTGCTATCTTTTGCTTCGGTGCTATATCACCGAAGTAGCTCTTAGTTGCTGTTTATCTACAAAACGTGCATGCAGCTCCTCGGTGGCTTTGCCGAGGAGACTTACAGCTCTTCGGCGCTATATCACCGAAGTAGCTCATAGTTGCCATTTATCTACAAAACGTGCATGCAACTCCTCGGTGGCTTTGCCGAGGAGACTTACAGCTCTTCGGCGCTATATCACCGAAGCAGCTCTTAGTTGCCGTTTATCTACAAAGCGTGCATGCAGCTTCTCGGCGGATTTGCCGAGGGGACTTACCGCTCTTCGGCGCCATATCACCAAAGAGCCCCTCAAGAAGTTTGCATTCATCTGAAAAATGCACAAGGGTTGCTACGGTACAGTACCGAAGCAATCAGCAAAAAGCAATGCAATCAAAATACATCACCAAGCCGAGGGAAAAGCCTTGGCTGACCGAAACCTTTTCCTCGGCTGGGGGAAGAAGGGTATACCATGCAAGTAGCCATGCAGGCAAGAAATTTGAAGCAAAAATCCAAGTTCATTAAAGTCAAAAAAGGACCGGCCACAAGCCGGCTCGACCCTGAAAGAAAACAAAAAGTACAGCAAGGAAAGTGCAAGGAAGATCAGGAAGTGGTGGGGTAGTGCCGACAGCTCCAGCTCCGGGCGCCTCGGTCCCAGCAGAGGGATCAGCCACAGTGGCGCTAGTTCCAACAGTCGGGGCTGCAACCCCCGTCGCGATAGCAGGAGGGGCCGGCGGAGCAGACAGAAGCTAGGCCCCGGCCTGGCAGGACCTCATTGGGGGAATCTCTCCAATGCCCTCCGCACTGTCCTCGGCCCCCAAGGCGACCTTGCAGTTGACCCACCCCTTCTTGAATAGCTTCTCCTTCAGCGGGGTCACCTGACTACGACACTCGGCCGCCGCATCCTCATACCCCTTGCCGTATTCTTCCTCGGCAACTGCAACCGCTTTCTTCTCCATCTCCTCCTTCTCCGCCTTCAGCCGGAGGATTTCAGCCTCAAGCTCAGCAAGCCGAACATTTTTGGTGGTCAGCTCTGCCACATTAATCTCGACCGTCGCGAGGATCTGTTTGTTCTTCTCCTCCAGCTCAGCGACGGACCCTTTGGCCTCAGCAAGTTTCTCCTCAGCTGCCTTGTCGGCCAGCTTTCGGGCAGCTTGTAGCTGACCAAGGCAGTTCTCCACGCCGACGCCAGCATGCATCATCTGCAAAAAAGACAAAATTATTAACACAATTACCGAAGGAAATGGGCTCAACAAATTCAAGGAAGTTGCACTTACCATGCCGCCGTAGTACATCATTCTGCGAAAGCAGGACTGGGGGCCCTTGGGGAGGCGCTCCATCTCCCTCGGCAACGAAAAGGCCTGAGCCAGAGCCAGCGCCACGCCGGGACGATCTTCCAGCAAGTCCTCCACCTCAGGAGTAATGCCCTCGTAGGAGAGCGTCGGCTCAAACGGGATAGCCACCTTCTGAGAGGAGGAGGCCGTCTCCTGCGCCGCTGGATCCTTGCCGGAGCCCTTCTCCGCAGCAGCCGAGGAATGCTCGGTCGACTATCCGTCTCCATCGGTCCGGGGCCTCTTCTCCCGGCGAGTTCTCTGCTGTCTGTCAAGAACCTCATCGGCGCGGCTTGGTGTCGGTGTCTCCTTCAGCACCGCCACCACGGGCTCGACATCCAATCCCTCCGGCTCATCGGCCAGAAAATCTGCCTCAAGGTCGATAACCTTTTTTGGTCCCATCTCTACCTCCTCGATAGATGGCGAAGCAGAGGTTGCGGCTGGTGGTGTAGTAGAAGGACCGGCTGGATGTGTGACAGGGCGCTCGGTAGCACGCCTTGCAGCTATCTCGGCAGGAGAAGGTCGCGGCCGAAGTATGTGGGTGTAAGAGGGAGTGTACTCCAACAGCGTAGGGGCTGAACGCCTTGCTTCGGACAGGGAGGAGACGGCTCTTACCTTGTCGGCGTCGGCTGCGTTCTTTAAACCACTGAGGACCCCAGCATCTGCATAGACGAGGAAAACAGTCAGAATCAAACTGGAAAAAGAAAAATTTGGCCGAAGGTATAAAAGTTTACCAGGGACACCCTCAAGGAAAGGTACGGTGTACACTATCTCAGCACTAAAGTGAAAAGGGATGAAGAAATTGCCAAAGACAATCATCACATCATTGGCGTATTTGTCGGAGTTAGGGAGGCCGGCAATCAGGCCGGTCTGGCCAGGCCTCCGGCCCAGGTAGTATTTCTTGGAGGCATGGTTGTAGACGATGTAGTAACAACCAAAAATGTCCTTGAAGTCGAGTCGGCTAGCCCGCGGGAGGGACTCGTTCAATTTGGCCACTCCCAGCAAAATCCTAAAAGTGTTTACCGTCACCTGGAACAGTGTGATGCCGAGCGAACCAAAGAATCGGGTAAGGATATGATGGAAGGGAACCGTACTCCCCCTTCCATGACGGCAACGATCGGCACAAGGATGTGTTGCGGTTCCTGCTCTTTATGGCCGACAGGGGCTAGGAGGATGTGCACGTCGGCAAGGATATCATACTCCTCACGAAAATGCCGAAGTTCTTCGGGAGTGTCAAGATATTTTCTGAACTTGTCGGACCGTTGCTTCGGAGCCATAGTTGTATCTGAAAAGAACACAAACAAGAGGGCACCGTTAGTCGGTCTGGCATCAACCTATGCGGTGAAGCACAGGGAAACCGTTGACTTGGTCTTCAACCAACGGCCAAGGCCAGCTCGGCTCGGCCAAGCACATGATGAATGCTCATCCTTAACCTCATGGCCCAGAAACTCACAGGAAGCTTCCAGGCC
>NMUG010008882.1:0-11471 GCA_002855965.1 Monotropa hypopitys
TATATAACCGAGCTGGATATATTCCGAGCTAGACGACAAGTATTTTGAGGCGAAGACGTTTTTATGTTCTTCTCGTTTGCGATAGTGGAGCCCGCATAGCCAAGCATGTGCCGAATTCTAACGAGGAGAAAGACATAAAGTAACGAATTCTTTAACAGATATGGGTTTGAAAACAGTAAAGACAAGTATTTAACAAATAAAAGTAAATTGTATTGCTATATCTGTACAATTCCGGGAGACAATTTCTAAAGATAGCTTCTTTAAAATATAGTAAGGCATAGTATCGGACGCGGCCGATTAACTAATGTCGAACTATAGATTAGAAGACTACCAAGAGTATCCGAAGAATATTCAAGACAATATGGTATTTACCGTGTAAAATAAACAGGGGTTCGGATACTTCGCAAAGATGCGGTGAAAACGGATTAGGGTAAGGACACTGAGATTTTGGTTTGAGAGGTAGTCGGATTTTTGGGAGTAGTATAGCACTTGGAGGTTTTAAAGTCTTTTGAATGTTGAAGGGGAGGTCCCTATTTATAATTGATTAATGTCGCAACTATAGTTGCGACATTATGGCTCATCGGCCCAATGGGCGGCCACGTGGCCCATGAGCTGGCTGGAAGGTTCCTGAGTTGGTTTGGCATTATCCACTTCGGCAAAAATAAATAAAAATGAAATAAAATATCTTAAAAATTGAAAAAGTATCCCGGAGTTCTGAATCTTGGTCCGAAGCTTATGTTTGCGCTTGGTCGGCCCCTTGACGAACTTGGACTTTGACAATTTAAATTTGATATTCGTGATCGTTGAGTTAGATGAGGAATATAGCAAATGTCCCATGCTTGAACCGGACGTTTTTCGGGAAGTCCCTAAAATTCGGCTCCGTTGCTTAAAACAAAGAGAGAAGCGCGGGTTGCACCTTCTAGATTGCTCAGCTTCTGGAAAATCTGCTCTACTGGGAATGTCAGACTTTGAAGATAAGGTCCGTGTAAAATTCGTTCACTGATTTCCGAGACTGTTGGTAAGTTGCGGGGAAAACCGAACGGATTGATGTTCACCTAAATTAAATCCCAGATCTAGATCGGACGGATTCAATTCTTGCACTGTTCCTTCTGTAATTAGAACGTCTTTGACTTTCCATTCAGAAACGGAAATTCGGTTGCTTATGGAGAATTCTGTTTGTTCCCGAGAAATCCCGACAATCGGAGGCCGGTGCCGTGAATAAAGCGAGAAACGATAGGTGCACCTTCTAGACTGTTCAGCTTCTGGAAAATCTATTCCGTAGGAAATGTCAGATTTTGAAGATAAGGTCCGTGCAAAATTCGTTCACTGATTTCCGAGACTGTTGGTGAGCTGCGGGGAAAACCGAACGGATTGACGTTCATCCTTAATTAAATCTCGGATCTGGATCGGACGGATTCAATTTTTGTACCTGCTTCTTGAGAACTGATTTATTGTCAATATTCTGTTTGACAATAGAATTTTGACTATGCATGCGGGATTTTGCTTGTTCTCGGCTATTCTACCTGTTCGGATGCGGTTTCAGTGCCGTCCGTCGGAAATTTGTCTTGACTGGTGCGTCGGCTTTAAATTCCGAGATAGGTAAATATTCCTCAACACTTTATCATTGCTTGCCCACTGTTGTTGAATTTTTTAGATATCGTCGGTGCTGTTCGCGAGGAGTCTGAACATCCCGGATGTGCACATTAATCCCTGAAAAGATATTTTTGCTGATTTCTGAATAAGTTGGAGGCCGAGTCAAAATTTAGGTATCAACAGCTGCCCCTCTTTGTATACTTTGCGCAGCAATGGTAGACAAAGAAATTGATGCGTGAAATTTTGAATCACGACTTTTGTTTCTGATTTTTCCCGGCTCTTCTGAGGAATTTTACATCTGCTGGTGGAGTCGGAAAACTTTTCTGAGTTATCGATGACGCGGATCTGGCTCGTCAAAGTCGCGGTTCGGACCGATCTGATCGTGTTTGGGTCTATTCTGATCCCCTGCCGAATATGCCAAAACTTGTCCCCTGGGGCGCCAGCTGGGCGCGTGGCTTGAGGCTGACTGTATTTACTTTTTTTCTTTTTTTATTTTTGATCAATGACGCAACTATAGTTGCGACATTAGGGTGTTTTAAGGGGCAGCGGAGGCAGCAAGCCTCACTGCATTCTGAAAGCTCATAACACTTCATAAGGCTCTGGAAAATTTTTGCTTCAACTCGGATTACTCAGACGACGTCCAGGCGCTCGATCCCTCGATCAGTTTACTCTCGGCGGACCCTGTTCTGACAATACAAATAAGTGTCTGACTTCTTTTCTTTTCTTTGTTCAGTATATTCGAAATACCTGTGCTAGGAAAATTCGCAAATTAGTCGAAACATTTCTAGTTTGATTTCTGTTGAACATGAAACGTCTGCGTTGTAGCAGTCACGCTGTCCGTTTAAAAAAAATTTGCACTTGGTTTGACGATACTATTTTGAAAACGTTACTTTAAATTCGGCTAGGGCGATTGTTAGTGAGATTACACCGCTAGGATTTAAAAGTCATGATAAATAGATGTCGTTAAAATTTTTCTGAAAAATGACAGTATGTAGATGTCATCGTAATTTTTGGAACTCAATAAATTTATTGTAAAATAATATCGAAATTCTTATGAACTGGCAATTACGATCGTGAAAAAATATATTTTTTTTTGACATTAGAAAGTTATTTATTTGAAAATTTTCGGGTACTTGACGGTAACTGTAGGAAATTATTACCAAAGTTTTCGTAAAATTAACGATTAAGATCGTGAAAAAATGTGTTTCGAAAATTTTAAGAGACGACCGATAGAAAGATATCGTCGGAAAAACTTTGGGACTTAACGGATAGTTGTAGGAAATTACTACCGAAGTCATCGTAAATGGGCGATCGCGGTCGCAAAAATAAATGTATTCTGAAAATATTTTAATGGGTGACCGGTAGAAAGTTGTCACCAGAATAAGTTTCTGAACTTAACACAATGACCGTAGATAGATGTCAATGTGCCTTGAAGTTTTAATAAATCCTTTAAAAGTAAATCAGACCAAATGAAGTTCGATCAATATTCTAAAATTGGTCTTGCCTAAGTGGCAAATATGCCATTTTAGGAATTATTCGAAAACAATTTAGGTCATCATTCCAAACTGATCCTGTCGGCATAAGCTAACATTTCAATTTAAAACGGTCAGAGAAAATTTTTTTAGATTAGAATTCCAAACTGGTCTCGCCTAAGTAGGCAGGTATGCCGTTTTGAGAACTGTTCGAAAAATTTTAGACCAACGTTTCAAATTGATACTGCCAGAATAAGTCAACATTTCAATTTAGAAATTGTGAGAGGAAAATTTTTGAATTTAAACATAATGACCGTAGACGGCAATATGAGCACTGTTTAGTAATCATAGAAAGATGTCACTAAATTTAAAGCTTCGGAACATGAACGGTAATCATAGAAAGATATCACCGTAAGTGGAAAAAAATTTAGAATTTACTCAGTAATCGTAGAAAGATGTTACTAGTATCAGAAATTTTAACCTTGAACAGTAACCATAGAGAGGTGTTACCGCAAGCGGAAATCTAGGAACTTGATTAGTAACCGTAGAAAGGTGTTACCAATATTTTGAAAACTTTACTCAGAACAAAAGGCCGTAGGAAGATGCTCATTGCTTAGACTTTTGAATTTTAAAATCCATCAATCGTAGAAAGATAATGTTGTGATTTTGCAAATTTTACTCGAGTAAAAGCCGTAGGGAGGTGCTAATACTGGCAACATTGGGATTCTGTCCCAGTAATCGTAGGAAGATATTACTGGGGTTTGGATATTTTTACCTGAGTAATAGCCGTAGGGAGGTGCTAATACTGGAAAAATATGTAACTGTGCTTCCAATAACCGTAGAAAGATGTTATTGGGATTTTGGAAATTTTACCTGAGTAATAGTCGTAGGGAGATGCTACTACTGGCAAACTTAAATTTTGTCTCAATAATCGTAGGGAGATATTACTGAGACTTGAAGATTTTACCTGAGTAATAGCCATAGAAAGTTGCTATTACTGGCAAATTTTAAAATTTTGCCCCAGTAATCATAGGAAGGTATTACTGGTACCTGAATATTTTTACCTGAGTAATAGCCGTAGGGAGATGCTACTACTGAAAAATTTTAAAACTTTGCCCTAGTGACCGTAGAAAGATATCACAGGGACCCTGAAAGATCTACCTGAGTAATAGCCGTAGGGAGGTGCTACTACTGACAAATTCAAAATTTGCCCCAATAATCGTAAGAAGATAATACTGGAGTTTGAAAATTTTACCTGATTTACCTGAGTAATAGCCGTAGGGAGATGCTACTACTGGCAAATTCAAAATTTTCCCCAGTAATCGTAAAAGATAATACTGGGTTTTGGAAACTGCAAACTTGTAGCCTTAGAAAGATGCTAGATAGATTTTTGAATATGCAAGTATGTGGCCCTAGGTAGTTGCCGTTATAAGTCTTGAAATATAAACCCGTAGTCCTAGGCGGAATGCTACTGTAGGTTTTGAAATGCAAACCCATAATCCTAAGTAGGTATTACTGTAGGTTTTGAAATGCGAACCCGTAATCCTAAGTAGGTATTACTGTAGGTTCGAAATATAGATCCGTAGCCATAGGTAGATACTACCGGGATTCCCTGAAAATGCAAACATGTAGTCATAAGAAAATACTACTGTAGGTTCGGAAAATTTAATCGCGTCGATAATCATAAGAAGAAGTTACCGGACGGTTGTACCTATAAAATTTGCAGATATTTGTTACCTGAACTTGAGTCACTTGACTTGCAGGATTTTAATAATTTGCACCTTTGCTTTGCAGGATGACTTCTCGACGTAGATCAAGGAAGGAGCCTGCTGATGAGACTGGACCTTCTAGACCTGCAGACGAGGCTGGGCCTTCCGTACCGGAAGAGGAGGAGGAGAGGGAGGAGCCTCCCTTTGACATTGATGATTTCGACTTTGTGATGGATGCTGGCCATGCGGCGGCAACCGGATTTGGATACTTTGAGGCTTTTTCCCCAGACGGTGTGGGATGTCAGTTGAGAGGGACGATGGTTCCCGAGGAGCTCTGAGAGGCCAGCTTGAGTATTCGTGATACACCACTTCTCACTCAGATTCGGTCACATCTTTCGATGTATTTACGTGCAGGGACAGTTCCACCTGAGAGGACCTTCCGCGGAGCATGATATCAGGCAGTTGAGGTGTGCAATGAAGCGCACCCCATATATAGGAATTTTCTGAATGAGCAGGGCTTTGGCAACTGTTTAGCCATCCCCCCATTTCTCTCGAAGCATACATTGGTTCGGGCCCTGACCGAGCATTGGTTCAGCGAGACCAACACATTGCATTTGGGAGACTGTGAGTTAGGCGTTACTCCCTTTGAGTGGGCCGTCATCACAGGTTTGAGATTTAGATGGGACCCTGTCCAGAGGACGGAGGGGACCTCTATTGATGTAGAGAGGGTTCTGGGTATTCGTCCTCTTGAGTTGAACGGGAGACGGATCCCTGGTTCGGTACTGAGAGGCGGTGATTTCTTCTACGCCATAAAGTACGACGGATTTTGGCCCTTTCTTCTATGGTGGTCGTTTGAGCATATGAGCGTAGGACGCCCCCGTTCCAATGGCCTGGAGTATTTCATTCCCAGAGCCTTGATGTGGCCGCATCCATCTACGCGTTCTGTAGATTTACTGGATTTTGTGACACTCCGCTCTCAATTAGAGCTTGTCACGCCAGATGACATCACTTGGCAGTCGTTCCAGCTTATGGCAGAGTGGGAGACCTACGCCGTCGAGGTATATTTGTCGTCTCGGCGTTGCACCTTCTTCTCTTATTCCTCCTGGGAGCTGTATATGGGCGACCACTGTTGGCGCCAGACGACGGGAGAGGTACGGATCCCCAGATGCCCTCGTACTGTCACCTTTGGACAGGATTGGTCCCCGACTTTGGAAGATTTTTATGTAGCTGGGTTCATGATGACGGGGGATTACAGTACTTGGTTTCGGAGTGTATCCATTGGCCGATTCACCACTACGACCCAGGTTCGGGGAGGACGTTCGATCGGCGCTGAGCAGGATCGGTTCTTTCAGATGATGAGGGGTGCTGATCACAGAGCCTAGACTTCCTAGCCTATTTCTGAGAAGGAAGAGTGGAGATTGTATCAGGATTTCCAGCGATGGAGGGCTGAGCATGGAGAGGGACCATCAGACCAGCAGTTTCCCCCAGCTGAGGTACGTAAACACAGTAGTTTACTTTCTGTCTTTTCATTTCATAGATCTATGTAGACCTGCTTTACTATCTTTTCTGTTTTTCTGATATATTTATTTTGCTGTTTCAGGCTCTCCCAGATCTCCCGAGAGGTTCAGTGGATAGAAGACCCAGACGCCGAGGATGGTGAGATGATGGCAGGAGCAGGGATATCTGATGTACCTACAGCATAGACAGAGAGATTTTTGATAGCATAGCATTTGAGTTGTTTTTTTTCTAGCAGGACACTATGTATAGTTAGCCATTTTGTTCTTCTTTTTGTAGCGGGGCACTTTGTGTAGTTAGCCCTTTTTGTTTTTTGTTTTTTTTCTGTAGAGCATTGTTATATCATTTCCTATGTATGAATAAGCACTCTACTACATGCAATCTATATCAAATGAGCAGTAACACATTCATAAATATTTAAAAATCTCTGTTAAGAGCGATTGATACCTAATTCAGGTTGATCAATCAAAATGATTTTAACGAATAAGGCCTCACCTATTGATCGAAGACGGAAACCCTGATTCATCCTTTTGCTGAGAAATGATGTTATAGTCTTTAGCACATGAAGTTTTGGACCATTTGACCGAATTGAACTGAATCCTCAGAGAAAACTGTTTCTTCGGAAGGTCGATTTTTATGCTTATATTCGTCCTGACTTCAACTGCTACCCAGATATGTTCTGTCAGTCTAGTTGGTTTTGGAGAATGATCTCGTGTGTGTGTGTTTTGTTGGCTTTTTCTTTATCTATTTTTGCCGCAATCCCCTTTCGGGTGATGATTATGTCGGATGCCTTTTATTTTTGTCCGATTTTGCCACGGTTCCCTCTCGGGTTTTAACCATACTGGATTGATCCGTTTTTGCTGTAGCCCCCTCTCGGGTTTTGACTACACAGAATTTATCCCATTTGTTTTGCCAAGGTCCCCTTTCGGGTTTTAACCATGCTGGGCTTTTCTATTTTTGCCATAGTCTTCCTTCTTAGGTTATAACTATGCTGGATTTTTTTACAGTGACCAAGATTATAAACTTCGCTACGACACAAGCTTCTTGACTAAGTTCCGATGTTTTTGAACGAACGTAAGCACTTCCGTTTAGGAGGAGAGGCTGAAGAATTCAGAAAAAAGAGGAGAGATCTTTTGTAGAATCCCCCTTTTTATTTGTGTAAGGGGGGTAGCGATTTATTTTTCTTTTGATCATCGAATTGACGTGATGATGCTGAAT
This sequence comes from Monotropa hypopitys, assembly GCA_002855965.1. Taxonomy (NCBI): domain Eukaryota; kingdom Viridiplantae; phylum Streptophyta; class Magnoliopsida; order Ericales; family Ericaceae; genus Monotropa; species Monotropa hypopitys. Next base: position 7,508 of record NMUG010008882.1, read on the forward strand.
ATATATTTTTTTTGCATCGCTCTTTTTCAGATAAGAGGAGAAAGGGAAAATTATGATTGAAGCCTCGAAAGAAGGAGTGGAAATGCTACTTCACTCAAATTGTATCGGATCTTTAATAAGAAGGTGATGTCTTTATAGAAATTTAAAATTTGATCAGAAAATAGGAAAGCAGCTACAAATTAAGCATGGTAGAGCTTAAGAATATCTGCATTGAGGGGGAGGGGGAACTCGAGACCATCCATTTCTGTAAGAATGACGGCTCCACTTGATAGCACCTTGGCCACTATGAAAGGCCCTTGATAGTTGGGTGAAAACTTCCCTTTTGCTTCTTCTTGGATGGGAAGAATCTGTTTCAATATCAGGTCGCCTTGTTGGAAAAGTCGCGGCCGCACATGTTGGTTGAAACTTTTTGCGATTCTTCGCTGATAGCACTGCGAATGGTAGACTGCTGCTAGTCTCTTTTCATCTAGGAGAGCCAACTGATCTTGTCAGGCCTTGACCCATTCTGTATCTTCCGTTATGGACTCCATCATGATACGGAGCGACGGGATTTGAATCTCAGGTGTGAGGACGGCTTCGTAGCCATAAACCAGGGAATACAGAGTTGCCCCGGTAGAAGTTCTTGTACAGGTTCGGTAGGCCATAAGTGCAAATGGTAGCTTCTCATGCTAATCCCGGTATGTGTCTGTCATCTTAGGGATGATCCGCTTGATGTTCTTATTTGCTGCCTCTACTGCTCCGTTCATCTGTGGGCGATAGATAGTTGAATTCTGATGTTTGACATAGAACTGGTCGCATAATCACTGCATCAAGGAGCTGTTCAGATTCTTCGCGTTATCTGTGACTAGGGTCTCTGGCAGGCCGTAGCGGCAGATAATATTATTTCTGATAAACTGCATGATGACCCTTTCGGTTACATGCACAAAACTGGCCGCTTCTACCCATTTGGTAAAGTAGTCGATAGCAACTAGTATGAACCGATGGCCGTTAGAGGCTTTGGGTTAATGGTTCTGATGACGTCGATTCCCCATGCTGAGAACGGCCACGGAGAGACCATGACTTGAAGCTCCTTATGAGGTGCTCTCAGGACATCCCCATGAACATGACATTTATGGCATTTCTTTACGTAACTGATGAGTCGGTTTCCATCGTTGTCCAATAGTAACCGGTATGTAAGATTTTTCTAGCAAGGGTGTGACCTCCCATATGTGGGCCACAAGTCCCCTCGTGTATTTCTTTCATGAGCTCGTAGGCTGTAGTAGAGTCTACGCACGCAGCGCAAGAGACCGTGCATAGATCTTTTGAAAAGAATTTCCCCTCATACGAAGAATTGAGATGCCAATCTTCGGAGGGTTCGTTGGTCATTAGGGACAGCTCCGTCGGGGAAGGTCCCGGATTGCATAAAGGATTTGATATCCTAGTACCATGGATGGTTGTCTCTTTCATCTGAAATCAGAGCGCAATGGGATGGTGAGTCTCTGACTTGAATTTGTATAGCTGGGATCTTTTCTTCATCAGAAAAGTGTATGGCGGCTGCTAGAGTTGCCAGGGCATCTGAAAAAGAGTTTTTGGCCCTGAGGATATGATAGAAGCTGACTTCTGTAAATTTGGCTCGGAGGCCTTTGATTATTTTGTGATAAGGGATTAGTTTTGGATCCCTTGTCCGGAAGGTTTCATTGCTTTGTTGTATAATCAGATCGGAATCTCCATATATCTGCAATTTGTCAATTTCATAATCTAGGGCCATTTGTAACCCTAGAATGCATGCTTCGTATTCTGCCATGTTATTTGTAATGACAGATTCTTTCTCAAAGAGGAGCTTTGCTGCTGCTCGCAAATGTGTCCCTTGTTCGGAAATCAAGACAACCCCTATCCCGGTGCCTTTTTGATTATATGCTCTATCAAAGAAGAGTTTCCAGTCCGGAGACTTGTCTTCTGTCTGGGAGTAGAAAATAGCCTCGTCGGGGAACAACGGTTCCATTGGCTATTTGTCATCCAGAGGGTTCTCTGCTAGATACTCCGAAATGATTCGTCCTTTTTCTAATTTCTGAGTGGCAAAGACTATGTCGAATTCTGACAAAATCATATGCCACCTCGCGATGCGGCTAGTGAGCGTTGGCTTTTCGAACAGATACTTGAGCGGATCCATCCAAGGGAGCAAATAAGTTGTATGATGAATCATATAGTGGCGAAGCCGATGAGCTGTCCAAGCTAGGGCACAGCAGGTCTTCTCCAGTGCAAAGTAATTATTCTCGTATGTGAGAAACTTTTTACTGAGATAATAAATGGCCTGCTCTTTCTGTCCGTCCTCCAAATACTGTCCCAGCATGCACCCCCATAGAGTGATCGAGCACCGTCAGATACATAAACAGAGGCTTGTTCGGCCGCGGGGAGACCAAAATTGGTGGCTCTAGAAAATATTTTTGAATTCCCTCGAATGCGCTCTGGCAGTCAGCGGTCCATTCTTGGGGTACGTTCTTACGCAGCAAATGGTGTATTGGATCACAGATATGTGTCATCTGTGCTATAAATCGGCTGATAAAGTTTAACTTCCTGAGAAAGGATCTGACTTTCTTTATACCTTTTAGAACGGGCATCTCGAGGATGGATTGAATCTTGGTTGGGTCGATCTCGATACCCCTTTGACTAACTATAAATCCCATAAGTTTTCCAGAAGTTACTCAGAATGCACATTTGGCTGGGTTAAGCTTAAGCTTGTATTTGCGGAGACGGTCGAACACTCGTCGGAGGTTCCACAGGTGCTCCTCTTTGTGCTTTGATTTGACAATCATGTCGTCTACGTAGACCTCTAATTCCTTATGAATCATGTCATGGAAGAGCATGACCATCGCTTTCTGATAAGTTGCGTCTGCATTTTTCAGTCCGAATGGCATAACTTGATAACAGAAAACTCCCCACGGGATGAGAAAGGCTGTCTTTTCTTGGTCCTCAGGGGCTATCCGGATTTGATTGTATCCAGAAAAACCATCCATGAAGGAGAACATTTCGTGGCCTGCTGTGTTGTCTACGAGAATGTCAATATGTGGCAAGGGGAAATTGTCCATCGGGCTAGCTCTATTAAGATCCAGGTAATCAATGCACATACGTACCTTCCAGTCCTTTGATTGGCATCAGATTATATCAATTATACTCCTTAGATTCATTCCTTTCCTTCTCTCTATTGTGCTTAATTGTGAGAATTAGCATAGTTGTGCAATCACTCTTTGTATGCTTGCTTGTTAGACTTTCGTTGCTAAAAGAACAGGTTGTGGAAAGAAGTGAGAAGGGTTGAACATCACCTTCCTATCGGGAGAGTTACTGAGCTACCGGGAGAGAATGCCCAAATTCTACATCCAATGCCAGACCTACCGGGAGAATCCACTGAGCTACCGGGAGAGAATGTGTCTGTGATCAAGGCCTTAGAACCTCAAGCCAAGACCCGCCGGGAGAAAAGCCTTTCCTACTAGGAGAAGCAAAGTTCCTACCGGGAGAAAGCCACACTGTTTTTTTGGCAGAGTTGGAAAAGCCTTTCCTACCGGGAGAAGCAAGGTTCCTACCGGGAGAAAGCCACACTGTTTTTATGGCAGAGTTGGAAAAGCCTTTCCTGCTGGGAGAAGCAAAGTTCCTACCGGGAGAAAGCCACACTGTTTTTTATGGCAGAGTTGTAAAAGCCTTTCCTACCGGGAGAAGTGAAGTTCTACCGGGAGAAGATATTCTAGAGTCTAGTCTTCCCTTAAGTTCTACCAGGAGGATCTTCCCTCTACCGGTAGAACTTTAAGTCCCAGATTCTATTTTTGCACATGTTCGCTGATCAAGTGGGTCCCCCATGGGCATGGACCTTGCCATTCCGTTATAACCTCTTTTCCCTCCATGATCGAGGCCTTCTAGAAGCCATGGGCTCCCTATATAATGGGGCAATCTGATTTGAAAAGGGGTTGTTAATCCTTTGGAGAAAAATCACAGT
>NMUG010008883.1:0-11471 GCA_002855965.1 Monotropa hypopitys
CCTAACCAATTTATTGGTCACTAAACACACCAGCGCATTGACTCTCCAAGTATGCTTGTCACACTCCTAAAATTTTAAAACATGATTCGGGGATTTTTAGAAATTATTTGGAAATTATTGGAATTTTGGGAATTAAATTAAGATTACTTCTTAATTTTTATATTTTATTTTAAATTTTATTTTCCCCCTTCCCATTTCGATATAGGCCCAGTCTATCCCACATCCTTCTTCTGTATATCGAAATGGGCAATGTGCTCATTTCTCCGATCGGCTTGCATTTCGATATGGGGCTTTGCCCCTTCTCCCCTTCATTTCGATATAAGCCCCTCCTATTGGGCCATTATGTGACTGTATTTTGATATGCAATGTTTTGTATATCGAAATGCATGCTTATTGTTCCCTTTGGTTTTGTCGTATTTCGATATAGAGATTTATGTATTTCGATTGCATTTCGATATGTAAGGGTTGCATATCGAAATGCATATACCGTGAGGAGTGACCAGAGAGGTTGCATATCGATATGCAAGCCTCTTTGCATATTGATATGCAGGCTTGACAGGGGTGCCTAGTGAGTCTGTATTTCGATATGTGCCAAGGGCACATATCGAAATACAGTGTGTTTGGCAGAATTTTGGGAATTAAGTTGAGGGTATTTTAGTCATTTCTCTAGGCTTGTGTGTGTATGTGCATGACTGAGAGGGGTAACCCTACTCAGTCTTGGTCATTTCTTCCCCCTCAAAGTCGTAAGTCTCTTTCTCATCTCTCTCTAATTCTCTCTCCCTCTCTTTCTTCTCTCTCACATTTGGCCCCTTTAATGAATAGTTTGAGTCTTGGAGTTTGTTCTTGAAGTTGTAGGAAGGGTTAATGGACTTGTAGAGTCCTAGGGTGGCCTTATAATTCAATGGTCACCATGTGTTTGATAAAATGCTCTTGTGGGTTAGAGGCTCGATTTGGGAACATAATGAGTCATCTTGGAGTCGTTTGAGGTTTGAGGTGATCCTGATACCATGTGGTCACATGTATTCGATGAAATTGCCAAGTTAGGCATTGGAGTGAGATTGGGATTTTGGCACGGCTTGCCTAGTGTGTTGATGGAAAATTAATGTTTCTTGACTAGTTAGTCTTTCCCTTCGTACTTTGGATGTCTAGACTTGGTTCGAAAGTCTATGAGTGAAGTCTTGATAAGTGGGAATAGTCCCCGAATGTGGTGGCAATTGAATTGGCCTCCCTTGATGTCGTTGAGGTGGTACGCATTGAAAGAATTATTGGTCTCCCTTGAATTCATCAAGGTTGAGTTGTGATTCGGCTACTTTATCAAAATTGATTAAACATACCCAATAAACGACAAATATTGAGGATGTGTCCTACGAGGACTACTTGTACTCAATCTTGAATTCATAACTTGGGAATCACCAATGCAATAGAATTGAATGGCAATGAAATCAAAGGGTAGCGGACCCTCCCAAATAGTTGGGGAATGCTCTTTACGGGAATGTATTATGATCACATTCCCTGGATGGTCGCTCCATCCATGACATTGTGCACAATGGTGGTAGCGTAGTTCTCCCGACGAGTCGGGAAATGATGGAAGGGAATGGATGGTGTGTTGACGAGCCACTATCCTCTACCCACTCAATTTACGCAATATGATTACTCCCTTGTTTTGATGAGGTTGAGTCACGTGACCCTCTTGTTTTGACAAGTTGGAAATATGCGGAATAACAACAATAATAATTAAACAAATATTGAGTATCACTTGTTTTGTCAAGGTGAACGTGTTTGGCTCCCTTGTTCTCGTCAAGGTTGAGAAAATTGAAAAACTTACCTCAATCATTCAAATATCTCAAAATTTCGTGTGAACCTAATCTATAACAATGTTTATGAGTGGAAGAGGATTTGGATTGAGTTGAGAGGTATAGTCTTGGTGGTGTAGTTCCTTGAGTCTTTCTAGGGAGGCCTTATGATTGTCTTGTCCTAGTAGTGGATGTTGAACTTATGTTTGAGTTATGGACCAAGTTAGTTGGATTCTGGAAACTCTTATAGTGTCGCCCTTGGTAGTGAATGTTTGAGTCGTTATTCCTTGTCGGTTGTTGGTTTGGGTCCATAGTGTCATTGAGGATGTGTTGTTGGACCTTAGGAATTGGGTTCCTTTTTCTGTCTTTTCTCGCTTGCATGTGGACACTTGGGCACCCACCCACCTTGTGCATGCTTGATAGTAGTTAGAGTTTTCCCACTAAGTGCGTGGAATGCTCAGACCCTCTTCTCTTTCCCCTCCCCAGTTTGTATTGCAGTTTTAGGAGGGCTTAGCCGATTGGAGTCTTAGAGTAGCTGTTGGACCTTCCTTTGGAGGTTGCTCTCCCCTTGCTCTTTTAGTTTTGTTTTTTCTTTTGTAGATGTTGTAGTCAGTTATTGTATTTATTGTCTTCCGCTTCCTTTGTACTCTTATGTATCATTGTATCTTTTAGTGATTTCTTTTACTTGTTGGATGCCCCTTGGAATTGATAATTTGGTTAGTGAGTTTCTATCCTAGCCCTATTATCCATTTTATACTTATTAAAAAATGACTCTCAAAATTCCGGGGTGTTACAATTGGTATCAGAGCTTTCGGTTCGAATATCTTTGAACCGTAGGGAGACACTTAGTCTCTTTGAGTTCTTCATGCATATTCTATGAACCATTTGTTGCGTACGCACATCGTGCACTTTCTTGTATCCTATTCTTGTGTGTTGTTCTCCTTCTTTGGATGTTGACTCCTTTCATCCTTAGGAAGTTGAGTATCTTTCTCTTGTGGCAACTTAGTTGCATTACAGTGATTGTACGTCTGTTTGCCTTCGTTCCTTGTTTTTTTGATGCATCTCCTGTCATTCTTCTCTATCGTTAGGCTCCTCTGTATTGTTAGAGTCGAGTTGTGGTTTGTAGTGAAATGGAAGTCGTTGAAGGTAGTCGAAATTCTTGTGTGGTTGTTCCTTGCCCCTGTGTTTGGGAGGTAAAACCTTGACCTGGATGGCATAAGGTGTTAGGTTTTATGTGGTTTTGTTCATAATTTGGTGTCGGGTATCCTCCTTGAAACCCTTCTAATCTTGAAGGTTTGGTTGTCTTCCCATTTTGAGGTATAAATTAGTCTTGTGGTTGTTGGAGATTAGACATCTCCGTCCATTTGAGTTTAAGTTTTCCCTTTATCCTTGTGGAAACTCTTGGTGTGTTGCCAATACTTCGTAGCGTATTTCGTAAGGGTTATGACCCGTTTGATGATAATCATTCGTAAGATTATTTAGTTGGATAGCCTTGGGTCTAAGTTGGTATTTTGAGATTGTCATGTGTTAGTTATTGGATTGAGTTGCAATTTGGGATGCATTTACTCTTTGTTGAATGCTTCCCCTTGCGGTATAAGTGGTCAAGTTGACCATTTGAAGTTCTATATTTGATGATCATTCATTGGCCTTATACTTGCTGTGTGCCCGAAGGCGTAGTCAATTAATGAATTTGTATGTGTGTGTGTGTGTTGTGATCGTCTTCGTGATTCTCCTCGCTATGTGATCCAATTGAGGTCGACATTTGGCTCATTGGGATCCATAAGATCTTTGATACCTTCTAAAATCGTTAGTGATGGCATTAGAGTGCCTTTTCCGCGTGTCGACTTTTGAAAAAACTATCGGATAGTGGAGTGCGGATGTGACAGCAAGAAGAAATGTCTTAAGAGTCCCGATGTGAGATGAGCCATTTCCCGATATCACTCCTTTGGAGAGCATTTCTTGAGGAGAGTTCGAAACCACCTTTGGTGACCTTCGTTTTCCAAATCTCTTTCCGTGCCAAGTTGAAGTTACTGTTCGAGCAGTTGGCCTTGGGTGACATGATTGTCTCCCAATCTACTTCCAAATTTCAAATCGCGTTCCGTCTTGCGCCTGAGCTGAGTAGCTTGGAAGATTATAAATGTAAAAGGTCGAATTCGGCTTGCATTCTTCCACTCCACCATTTGTTGTGAGGTAGCAGACTCGTAATCCGGTTATCCTCTTAATGATGTTCTTTGGTATTGAAGTGAAGCCCATTCTTATACTTGTTGCTTGTGGTACCTTACTCGCAAACCGTTGAAGAACTTGTTGACTCCTTGATAGTGTTTGATTGAGTTGCATCTTGTTTGATGCATGTTGTAGAATTTTCTAACTCCTTGGTAGTATTTCCTTGAGTTGTATCTTGTTTGATACTCATCGTAGAACTTCTTGAGTTCTTCGTAGTATCGCATTCGAGTTATGTTTCAAGTTGTGAATCACCCATGTGATGTGTTGCTTCGTTTCAATCTTTTAGTTGAGTGACTTGTAGTGGTATTATGATCTCCCATTCGCTTGATGTTGGTCTTGATCGATATAATCTTTATTGGAAATGTTCTTTTTTCTCCTTCTTCCTAATTAACCATGTCTTGCAATCGTGTTTGGGACATGAGTGGTGTGTCCACATATGGTTATTGAACTCCGTTTGAAACTTGTCACCTTCCCTACCATGTTTCGTTTGGATTGTATTATGGGACGTGGTGGATCCCTTGGGATGTCTTGTTTGGTCTCAAGATTTTTATTGTGGATTGCCTCGTTTCCTTTTGGTTGATGTTGGCTTCAATTAATGTGGCCATGACGGGAAGCCTTTCCCTTATCTTTCGTGGGGTATCGTTCGTAGTTGTATCCTTGGCAAAAGTGGTGCATCCCTCAGCTGTGGTTAAATTCTAGCAAGCTTGGAAATTTTGATTTCCTTTATTGTTTCATTCCTCACATACTCATATGTCAAATGTTTCATCGGTTATCGGCAAGAAGATTGTGAACGAGAAGCATACGTATTCGGTTAGCCTTGGGAAATTTAGGTGCAAATGCATATTATTGTTTAGACTTGGTGTGAGTATGATGTTATGCCATATTGTTTGGGCTAGCACATATACATTTTTGGCATGTGTGAGTATTCTCATTTGATCACGTGATATATGGTTGACGTGCGTGAATTGGTTTGAGAAGAGCTACCGACCGGGGCAACTCAAAACGAATCACCAATGTCATACGGTTATCGCATCAGGATATGTGTGATGTTGTGCGTGTGTTGGTGTTGCGATGTACTCGTGTATAGTTGATTGCTAGCGCTTGTTGGAGCTTGGCGTATCAGCATATCCATGGTGTATCGACATATCCGTAGCATATTCGTTGGTATGAAAATTGTAAAACATACCCATACAATATTTTTATCCTATATGTTGGCAAACGATCCGTGGGGTTCTACTCTTGCGAAATAGTTGATGGGGATGAGTTTTGACCTTTGGTTTGAATATTGAGTGTGTGTGATGTTTTTGATATTGTTGATCGCGTCTGGTTTTGGTTTTCATCCTCTCCCGTCTCTATGTAAATTTCGAGGACGAAATTTCTTTAAGGAGGGTAGTTTGTCACACTCCTAAAATTTTAAAATATGATTCAGGGATTTTTAGAAATTATTTGGAAATTTATTGAAATTTTAAATTAAGATTATTTGTTAATTTTTAAATTTTATTTTAAATTTTATTTTCCCCCTTCCCATATAGATATAGGCCCAGCCTATCCCCCATCCCCTTCTGTATATCAAAATGGGCAATGTGCCCATTTTCCCGATCTGTTTGCATTTCGATATGGGGTTTTTTCCCTTCTCCCCTTCATTTCGATATAAGCCCCTCCTATTGGGCCATTATGTGACTGTATTTCGATATGCAATGTTTTGCTTATCGAATTACATGCTTATTGTTCCCTTTGGTTTTGCCATATTTCGATATAGAGATTTATGCATTTCGATTGCATTTCGATATGTAAGGGTTATATATCGAAATGCATATACCGTGAGGATTGACCAGAGAGGTTGCATATCGATATGCAAGCCTCTTTGCATATCGATATGTAGGCTTGACAGGGATGCCCAGTGAGTCTGTATTTCGATATGTCAATACGTTTGGCAGAATTTTGGGAATTAAGTTGAGGGTATTTTAGTCATTTCTCTGGCTTGTATGTGTATGTGTATGACTGAGAGGGGTAACCCTACTCAGTCTTGGTCATTTCTTCCCCCTCCAAGTCGTAAGTCTCTCTCTCATTTTTCTCTAATTCTCTCTCCCTCTCTTTCTTCTCTCTCACATTTGGCCCCTTTCCTAGGGTTTTTGGAAGAAATGCTCTTCACTAACGTTGATGAGCATTGCGAGGGCTTCGTCGTGGTAGTCTTGGATCGTCCATACGTGAAGAATCTCTCACCTAGAGATTTTGGGTTATTTGCTTAAAAGTGGGTAACTTCTCTCTTCTCTCTTGTGTGTGATTGTGTGTGTGTGTGTGTTTCCCTTGCGATCACTCCCCTAGGTTCTCTTAAAAACCTTATTGGTATGTGGTTTGTGTAGAGTTGAGTAGATGGTGGAGAAATCCCTAGATTGGTGTCTGTATGAGGTTTAGGGAGTTGTGTCCTTGGCCTTTGCATTTATGAAGGCCAAGTGTTTGATGGAATGTCGATATTAGTTTTAATGAATAGTTTGAGTCTTGGAGTTTGTTCATGAGGTTGTAGGAAGGGTTAATGGACTTGTAGAGTCCTGGGGTGACCTTGGAATCCAATGGTCACCATGTGTTCGATAAAATGCTCTTATGGGTTAGAGGCTCGATTTGGGAACATAATGAGTCGTCTTAGAGTCATTTGAGGTTTGAGGTGACCCTGATACCATGTGGTCATATGTATCTGATGAAATTTCCAAGTTAGACATTGGAGTAAGATTGAGATTTTGGCACGGCTTGCCTAGTATGTTGATGGAAAATGAATGTTTCTTGACTAGTTAGTCTTTCCCTTCGTACTTTGGATGTCTAGACTTGGTTCGAAAGTCTATGAGTGAAGTCTTGATAAGTGGGAATAGTCACCGAATGTGGTGGCAATTGAATTGGCCTCCCTTGATGTCGTTGAGGTGGTAGGCATTGAAAGAATTATTGGTCTCCCTTGAATTCATCAAGGTTGAGTTGTGATTCGGCTACTTTATCAAAATTGATTAAACATACCCAATGAACGATAAATATTGAGGATGTGTCCTACGAGGACTACTTGTACTCAATCTTGAATCCATAACTTGTGAATCACCAATGCAATGGAATTGAATGGCAATGAAATCAAAGGGTAGAGGGACCCTCCCAAATAATTGGGGAACGCTCTTTACGGGAATGGGCTTATGATCACATTCTCTGGATGGTCGCTCCATCAATGACATTGTGCACAATGGTGGTAGCGTAGTCCTCCCGACGAGTCGGGGAATGATGGAAGGGAATGGATGGTGTGTTGACGAGCCACTATCCTCTACCCACTCAATTTACGCAATATGATTACTCCCTTGTTTTGATGAGGTTGAGTCACGTGACCCTCTTGTTTTGACAAGTTGGAAATATGCGGAATAACAACAATAATAATTAAACAAATATTGAGTATCACTTGTTTTGTCAAGGTGAACGTGTTTGGCTCCCTTAATCTCGTCAAGGTTGAGAAAATTGGAAAACTTACCTCAATCATTCAAATATCTCAAAATTTCGTGTGAACCTAATCTATAACAATGTTTATGAGTGGAAAAGGATTTGGATTGAGTTGAGAGGTATAGTCTTGGTGGTGTAGTTGCTTGAGTCTTTCTAGGGAGGCCTTATGATTGTCTTGTCCTAGTAGTGGATGTTGAACTTATGTTTGAGTTATGGACCAAGTTAGTTGGATTCTGGAAACTCTTATAGTGTCTCCCTTGGTAGTGAATGTTTGAGTCGTTATTCCTTGTTGGTTGCTGGTTTGGGTCCATAGTGTCCTTGAGGACGTGTTGTCGGACCTTAGGAATTGGGTTCCTTTTTTTGTCTTTTCTCTACCATGTATATATTAGGTAAGGATATGCTAAAGTTCCACCACTACCTACGCCATCTACAACACCATTGTGTAACAGTGAATGGGAGGTATGCTTGTGTTCCGATTTTGGTATTGGTTTTCGATTTTGTTTTTTATTTTGTTTTTTGATCTAACCTTCGATTTTTGTTTTGATATGTGGGTGATTTGATTTTCGTATTTCTCTGTGTTCTCTCTCTCATTCTCACTCTGTACGATGCAACGACGGAATAGACATGCTTTTCTCCAGGATGCTATTACTGCTACTCAAGGACCTAGCACATTGTGTTACTAAAAAGAACATCTTCTGGGTTGATACATGCTATTAATTTTCATTGCAAGTATCTTTGATTTTGTCACACTATTGTGATGAGCTTTTTTTAATTTTATACAGTTGTTCAAAAAACTGAATTCATTGACTACTTATTGTTAAGATCTTATTTGTTAATATTGAACGAATTAATGTTTTACTAAAGGCCTCTCTATTTCTCTCATCTGTTTTTTTCTATCAAATATATCTTGCTAGAGTTACGCTACACCAAAGAAACAAAAGAACAAAGTGTGTTATAACTCGATATGGCAGTTCAATTGCTCTTAATCACGTTATTTTAGAGGCCTCGGTTCATTTCAAATACTAAACCTTTATTACTGCATTCCACATCTGCTCTGTGTTATATATCTCTCTTTGTCACCATGTGTGCGTGTTCGTTGGGTTTCGATTTTGACATGGGGTTTCCCACCATCGCTCACCTTTACTGACCGCTCACAAATACGGATGTAGGTGGTGTATTTTAGTTTGCAAGTGTGGATTGTATGAATTGTTACATTTGTAGTTGTTTAACATTGTGTTGAGTTGTCACAAGTATTTCAGTTTGCAATGGCTGTTATGGCTCAAAGGGGACACCGAAGAGCGTAGAGTGGGTTTGATGAGATCCGATCATCGGAGTAGGGGTTTTCGGTGAATGTGACGGCAAACACAATCTCAAAGAAGCTAGGAACGAACTATCCTCAATAGAAACTTGAGGATAGGTCAGGCTCTACAAATGCAAATGGAGGTGCAGAGGTAACTCCATGAACAAATTGAGGTTAAATTCGAAATAGACACCTACCCTTTTCCCATTGCATTAATTCTTGGTAAAGATTAGTAGTGGAATTCAATCTAATTTTCTTTTTGTTATCCTTATTTTAGGTGCAAAGACATTTACAGCCGAGGATGGAGGCACAAGGGGAGTACTTATAATCAGTACTAAATAAAGCACAAGAAATACTTTCTGGGTATAATTCATCTTCAATTGGGGTGGAAATAGCAAAATCTAAATTGTCTCAGTTGGTGTCAATGGTTAGCAATTGGTATAATTCATTTTCAATTTATCAGTACGCAAATGTGGTTCATATTTGATTTTTTCGGGTATCGTAGACTTCTTTACATTATACCACAACTTTTAAATTTGTATTGAAATTTCGCTTTGTTATTAATAGAGGTGTGCCTTCATTCTCTTGCGCTAAATTAAATTTGAAATGTAATGTTCATTTTGTGGCCATACTTGTTGTTTATTACATTTTTTATTCATTTAGTTAAATCCTTTCGTTAATACATTGTCTCGATTTTGTTAATGTGTTGCGGTCACTATTTTGTTGTCCTGTGCCATCGGCACGTGTTGTCAAATTTAGGTGCGAATCAATGCTGAAGGCACTACTAATACCCGAAATTTCGTCGTACCCTTTGGTATTATATTATGCTTTCTATTTTGTCTCTCCATTCCATCGGCATAGGCTATAATGAAAACACGGATCGAGTGTCGTCACGCATCATGAGTGTGAAGGCACTTCAAGGGGCGAAGACGCGAATCAGTGCCGAAGGCACTACTAACACTCGAAGTTTCGTTGTACCCTTAGGTATTGTGTTGCGCTTTCTATTCTGTTGTCATGTGCCATTGGCACGGGCTATACCAAAAACACGAATCGAGTGTCGTTACTCATAATGAGTGCCGATGGCACTCCAAAGTGCCAAAGGCACGAATCAGTGCCAAAGGCACTACTTACACTCGAAGTTTTACCGTACCCTTAGGTATTATGTTGTGCTCACCGTGCCATCGGCACAGGCTATCACTAATATATATATGTTGGGACACTATATATATATATATGGTTCAATTGTCTGGCAATTCTTACCAACCCTTTTTACCAATGTTAAATACAACTACTTTGGGGCCCACTACGATGATCCAAATTTTTAATAATGTTCAAATCAATAAAATATAACACCCTACAAAAATCCAGTTTAATCGGATATCAGTAAGTTCTTGATGCAAACAGTTTTGCATAACATCAATTCTGTCAGTTTTCTGTAGAACTGTTTGGATCAAGGACTTACCGGTATCCGATTGAAGTGGATTTATGCAGGGTCTTATACCCCCATCAGTATCAACAACATAAGTTACAAACCCCTCACAACCTTTTCTCAACATAGACGTGGCCTTCAAATAAGAAATGGCATAGCTAGGCAGTTTCAATCTATCCCCACAAATTTTTAATTCTGACTTACCTGGAATTCTGAGTAACACCTCTTTCCAAACACAATCTATTACCACAAAGTGAGAAGACAGAAAATCCATACCCAAAATCACATTTATGTTTTACATCACCAAATGTATTAAATCCACTATCAACACCTCATATCCACCGAAACATCACAACTCGGATAGTATGACTCTAGTTTGATTATATCTCCTACTGGTGTGGACACATACAAAGTGTGTTCTAATCTCAAAATAACATTGCCCATACATACACCAAAATGAGTAGACACAACTGAATGTGTAGTACCAGAGTCAATCAGAAAACGAGCATATGAATCACAAATTCGAATGATACCTATCACCATATCCAAATTTTCTTGTGCAGTCTGCTGATCCAATACAAACACACGACCATGAGAAGTATGTCATGCATTACCCTTGTTTGCCCTTCCAGCTGCACTCCCCGCTGAAACTGATGGCATTGTTGCCGTTGAGGACATTGAGCAACCTTATGCCCATATTCATTTCATCGAAAACACTTAAACCCTCTCGCTGCCTCCGTTCAAACTCTCATCTTATACTCAGGGGACCCACAGCTGTAATGGCCCGGATTTTCAAACTTTTTTTTTTTGAAAACATTTTAAATGGTTAATAATGGTAGGAGAGAACTCGCTACCTAAGGTGTCAATCTATAGGGCTTTCAATGAAGTGAAATAAATCCCACTACAAAGTACAAAGGTATAGAAAGTACTAAAGTGTGGAAGAGTTAAAAAGGGGGGTACAACAACCAATTAGAACAACTATAAAAGAAATATAGAGTGCGGAAGAAAAGGTACATAATCCAGCTACTATAACTGAAACAAAAGTACAAGGAAAACAAGTACAAGTAGACCAAGGTGGCGAGCTCCCAAGAATCCAGCAGCAAGCCAAGCCCCAATTCCACAGCCACAACAATCCCTGCAAATAAATCCTGGAAAAGGAAAGAAAAGAGGGTCTGAGTGAACCACAGCTCAGTAGGAAAAACCCAAACTACTACGAAGCATGCACCTGCGGGGTGCGTGCCTAAGTGTCCACATATAAACG
>NMUG010008884.1:0-11470 GCA_002855965.1 Monotropa hypopitys
TTTTGTTTTGAAATATATAATTTGTTTGCAAAAGGGGACACAAGCATGGACCATTATCATTTATAAGAAATTTAAGTACCAATCATACCCCACTACAAATTTACCAAAATCCGAGAGTGAGTGCGGAAAGTTCAATTCATAAGTCCAAACCATAGAATAGGTAGAGGAGAAAGAAAAACATGGTTTAAGTTATTACAGGTCAAAAGCTCGAACAACCCACAACCCGGGTGTTTTCAAAATAATAGAGTACATAGTTCTAAAAAGCTATCAAATAACCGAAATGATCAAAGGGCTTCTAGATCTTCCAAGACTTGTTTCTTACCTGCAGAACCTTTAAAAAAAGAGCGTGTCACGCTAAAGTTGGAATTACCAATTATCTAGCATACTCAAGATTGACGTGGACGAGTGTGTGAATGTTGGGGATGCAACACACGCATATGTACTAAGCATAACAAAGGCAATGATCCATGTCTATTATGTGACTCTATCACACACCCACACACTTGATATGCTAAACAAGTAATTGAAACACATGCTTATGAACCCACACGTAACTTTCCATTTAATTTCCTTTATCTCAACATAAAGTTCATCTCATTATTCCTTGTGTTCAAGACATGAATACTCCTTAGGATCCCATCAGAAGTCCATCCCAAGTTATTCAAAATGTTTAACCATCGTGTCTCGTAATTATGGATAAGCCAAGGAGTCCCATCATAAGTCCACTCCGGGCTATCCTAGTCCAATGTGTCAAAGTGTCATGTAACATTTGATAGGGTAGGAGTAGTCTAGTGGGCGGCCAAACCCACCAACCATCCTTTCCATACGTTCCCCAAGAAACCGCTGGGAGGGCCAAGGTACCCCCATTGTGCACAATGTCGTGGATGGCGCGACTATCCCGGAAACCCCATCAGAAGTCCGTTTCCGTATACAAGATCAATCACCCCTATCGTTACGTCACCTAGCGAATGCTAGTCAATCGTATCAATCACATACGTATTGTGTCTCGTTCGTTGAATCCGTTATACTATCACTCCTAGCCAAAGCTAGATGATCTCAAACCAATGTCATGAATTCCAATTTAAACAATGTATGACTCAACCGAATTTATATGGAACACACACACACCTCATGATTTCCACATATGAATTATATGTCCACTATGTCAATTCAATCATGAATTATGCCCAAACACATGAATACTCATTTAATTTCATCATGAGACCACTAATTTAACAAAAGCCATAATTTTAGAAATCTAGGGTTTTTCTCGAATTTGGGGGTTTTCACCCAAATTACCCACACATGAAATTCACTTCACCAAAATGCAATTAAGCACTAAAGACACCAAAACCCTCAACAAATTTCATGATTCTATATCAAACCCTAGGTCAATTTGAAAGATTTGTGCATGGACATGAAATTGACAAAAATTACAAACTCACATAAGAGATTTAGGAAGAGTACAACCAAGAACACATTAGATAAGAAGCATTTCCTACCTCAAGAGCTCCTTCAGGAAAACCGAAAATCTGAAAATTTTGGAATGGCCGAGCTATGGTGCTCACCGGGTAGCCCTTGACGTGTAGAACGCACTTCCTCCTTGGCAAAACCTGAGGTGAGTGCTAGATTCTTGGGAAAATTAGAGAGAAGGTAGAGCTTTTTAGAGTGAGAGAGGGTTGGGAGGTAGAGAGAGAAGGTGCAAATGAGTTTTGAACTCAAATTAGGGCAAAAATCGTGTATATGGATGAAGGGGTTGAGTAGGGAATGACCAAAACACCCTTCATTAACATTCCAAAAATCAGCCTTCCGCGTAACCGTAACCGGTTATGCTCGGAAGTACTACCGGTTACGACCCTCGCGGTAGTTTGCTCGTTTCTCTGCAGACACACAAGCGTAACCGGTTACGCCTGAAAATCCCGTAACCGGTTGCGCTAGGCTCAGGATTTCCTAAACGTTTGCTACCGAAACGGTTTTGAGCCTAACTCTCTCATTCGAACTCTGATTGATGCGATTCAAGTCTCGTTGGATTCGTATTCGAATTCTCTACTATATTCTAGGGTCAACCACCTTAAAATCACACTATAATTTTAAGACAAAATAAATTAAGATTCTAATCAAATTGAGCATACGAACTTTAAATTCCGGAAAATACTTTTTTTATAAAATACGGGTCGCTATAGGTAGAGTGAGATATGTTGGAGGTCCGTGAAGTCAATGGCCATGGATTGATTCCTAAGATACGAGGAAAGGTCCAGACTGGCCGACTAATCTGATTGTGAAGGTCTGGTCCGTTCCCAGTGAGGTCCGGCTACCATAGTGTGCCAAGTCACCGGTTAAAAAATCACTTTGATCTACGCAACCAGAGTTAGGTTCGGAGATTTACTATTATGAGTAGAGAAGATGTTAGGAACTCTACATCGCCCATGCGGTACTTCATTTTTCAAAACAACCTTTTAATCAAATTCAATTATTCTCGGCCAAGAGAAATTTAATATGCAAAATGTGAATTCGGGAATTGCTAAGGATGATGCTAAACTTGGGTGATTCTGTATTTTTGACTTTTTAATGATGATTTTGAGTTTTAGGGGTGATGGGAATTTATATTTGCATATTTGGGAGAGTGAGATGGAATGTAGGTGGATTTTGAGGATTAGTTGCATGTAGAGTATAAAACTTGGCGTGAGTATATCGTTTTGTCTATATTGATTCGGGCTTGACACAGGTGCATTTTGGCTCGTGTGTGTTTTCTTTGGGTCTTGTGATATATGATTGACGCGTGTGAATTGATTTGGGAAAGCGATCGACCGACGCATCTCATAATCAAACCATCGATGTCATTTGCATATCACACTAGGGTGCATATGTGGTGAGATATGTGTTTGTGGTGTGTATAATGGTATGGTTGTGCGGGTGTGTGATAAGGTGTTATGAGAGTAAGTGGGATATGAAAGGGGAAAGAGATAGTGTATGAGTATGAGGGTATATGAGTGAGGCTGTGAGCATTTGGGTGATATAGAGTTAGAGTAGTGGAATGTAAGATTGTTGTTTTGAGTTGAGGGTGCGCGTGAAAATTTCGAGGCGAAATTTATTTAAGAGGGGGAGAGTTGGTGTCTAAAGTGATTTCTTGGGAAACGTTGGTTAAGAGTTTTAGTAACGGTTTTTCTCTCAGAGCATTATAAACTTGTGCTAGATGAAGTGTTTGAATATTTGAGGCAAAAGAAAATGAGAGTGGAATATTTTGAGGTAAGAATTGAGGTTTTATCAAAATATGCTAGAGTTAGTGAATCAAAGGAGAAAAAGAATTTAGCGTACTTGGTGATTGTGATTAGAAGGGCTAAGAGGAAAATTGTGGAATTGAAGGGATAGTAGTCTTTAAATAAGCAAGATTGGAATTTTTGAAATCAAACATATCGGGTCATAGTAGTGATGATGTTTGATTTTGATTCTTAAATAATGATTTTTTATTTTGAATTTGGATTGAAAATGTGGATTTTGAATTTGAATGAAGATGATAATTTTTAATTTTGATTTCGAGTGAAAATGTGGATTTTGGTTTTGGATTTTGAATGAAAATGTCGAATGAGAATGTTGATTTTGATTTTTGATTTTGAATAAAAATCTCAAAGGAGTAATAAATAATCCAGAGAAATCTACCTTATAGATGACACTTTAATTCGGCATAATAGTTATCGAACTTTGCCGATAAATCGAATCGCGGGGGTTTGTTTTGATTTTTGTTTGAATTCCCAAAAAGATAATAAATAACTCAATAAATTGAATTAATAATTATTCTTTTGATCCAAACCTCTTAGTTACTTAATTCGCCGGCAGTTTGAATCGAGGGTTTCCTTGATTTTGATTTTCATTTATGATTCTTATTTCTTTTTTTGAATTTTGGTTTAATTCCAAAAAGGATAATAAGTAATTCAGCACGTTGAATTACAAATTATTCCTTTGATCCAATGCCAGTTAGTTACTTAATTCGCTATTGGCCCGAATCGAGGAATTTAAAGATTTTGATTATGTTTGGATTTTGATTTAAATCTCCAAAAGGATAATAAGTAATTCAGCACATTGAATTACGAATTATTCCTTTGGTCCAATGCCAGCTAGTTACTTAATTCGTTGTTGGTCTGAATCGAGGAATTTAAAGATTTTGATTATTGTTTGGATTTTAATTTAAATTCCAAAAGTATAATAAGAAATTCAATACGTTGAATTATGAATTATTCCTTTGATCCAATGCCAGCTAGTTACTTAATTCGTTGTTGGCCCGAATCGAGAAATTTAAAGATTTTGATTATGTTTTAATTTTGATTTAAATCCCCAAAAGGATAATAAGTAATTCAGCACATTGATTTACGAACTATTCCTTTGATTCAATGCTAACTAGTTACTTAATTCGCTATTGGCCCGAATCAAGGAATTTAAAATTTTTGATTATGTTTGGATTTTGATTTAAATCCCCAAAAAGATAATAAGTAATTCAACATGTTGAATTATGAATTATTCCTTTGGTCCAATACCAGCTAGTTACTTAATTCGACGTTGGCCCGAATCACAGAACTTAAAGATTTTGATTATGTTTGAATTTTGATTTAAATCCCAAAAAGGATAATAAGTAATTCAGCACGTTGAATTATGAATTATTCCTTTAATCCAATGCCAGCTAGTTACTTAATTCGTTGTTGGCCCGAATCACGGAATTTAAAGATTTTGATTATATTTGAATTTTGATTTAAATCCCAAAAAGGATAATAAGTAATTCAGTATGTTGAATTACGAATTATTCTTTTGATCCAATGCCAACTAGTTACTTAATTCGTTGTTGGCCCGAATCATGGAATTTAAAGATTTTGAGCATTTAATATTTTTGTTGATTTTTGTTATTTGATGTTTTTGTTGATTTTGAACCCCCGAAAGGATAACAAGTGATTCGACAACTTTAATCGCGAGTTATTTCTTCCATTCAAACAAATTGATCACTTGATTCGCCGATGGTACAAATTAAGGGATGAATTGATTCGTTTGATTTTTTAGAGAGATAAATGCTAAAGACAAGTAACAATGAGGGGTCGTGCTGGCATGGCCAAGCTGAGCGATACCACTATTGATACCCAATTTTGACCTAACGTTCATAGATCAACAAATCAATCAAACTAGACTCAGAACACATCAGAACACAATTTCAGGATGTTAGGACTTCTCTCAAGCAGCACAAACGTCAGATAGTGATGATGCACCAATCAGCAAACGTCAGTAAATTGTTAAGGAACATTTACCCGAAGACAAAACTTCAATCCGAAGTGTGGTTCGAGACAAATAGTAATCAGATGGTTGACAAATCGCCTCTCTGTATGCATTATACTTCGGAGTCGACATAAGTCCACACGAGTATCCAAAATCATGCTTAGGAATGAAAAGTCGATAGTAATTCTGTTACTGAGAAGCCTGCAAGAAGACTGAATCCACCCGATTAAAATTCGGAATTCAGTTAAGCATAAACACCAATCTGATCATTTTTCATTGCGACAATGAGCCGGCATCAGATATCGGAAAATGTAATTTCTACAGACCTCATTTACAAAATTGGATATTTCCTATGGAATACATTCGACAGAAGGGACGGACCCAGTTGGATGGACGTAGTACTGGCTTTCCTCAAAGAAGATTCATTGCCAGAGGATCGTCATGAGGCCCATCGTGTCCGTTGCAATACAGCGAACTTCTGGCTGTCTCCAACGGAGGCCCTCTATCGGCGGTCCAAGACCGGTCCCTATCTGCTCTGTGTCCATCCAACTCAAGTCCTTGGGATCCTTGAAGAGTTGCACTCTGGTAGTGGGGGTGTCACTCCGGCGGGCGATCTCTAGCCCACCGAGCAATCACCCAAGGGTACTAATGGCCGAAGATGCAGAAGGATGCAGAAGACTACGTCAGAACATGCCACAAGTGCTAATTATTTGCTCCAGAAATCCATTGTCTGGATGAGGACCTACAACCAATCACTAGTCCTTGGCCATTTGCCTAATGAGGCATTGATATCATCAGCAAGCTCCCAACTGCTACGGGCGGGTTCAAGTTCCTCATCACAGCAATGGATTACTTCACCAAATGGGTTGAGGCCGAACCCCCATCATTACTATCATGACTACCGACGTCAAGCGCTTCATATGGAAGAACATCATCTCCAGATTCGGCGTGCCATACGCCATAGTGTCGAACAACGATACTCAATTCGTTGGCGACCTTGTCTCCAATACATGCGACGAGCTCGACATCAGATTCTTCAACTCCACCCCTTACTATCCTCAATGCAATGGCCAGGCCGAAGCATCCAACAAAACCATCTCATCCAAACTCAAGAGGAGACTGGAGTCGAAGAGGGGGAAATGGGAAGAAGAGCTCTCACATGTACTCTAGGCCTACTGGACTACACCACGTCGATCAACCGGCCAGACTCCTTATTCTATGCCTTTCGGCGTAGAGACCATCATCCCTATACATGCAGGCTTCCCCACCATCCGGACACAACATTTCGATCAGCCGACAAACGACTCTACCCTGGCCGGCGACCTAGATCTTGTAGAGAAAAAAAGGGAGTCCGCCAGGATCAGACTGGCCTCCTATCAACAAGAGGTCACCAGGGGCTTCAACAAAAATGTCCGTCTACGGATATTCAAACCGGACGAACTAGTACTCCGGAAGGTGGTCTATTGATCGGTGTGGTAGTTAGTAGTGGACCCTAGGGTATTGTGTACTTTGAGGCTATGGTAGAGATGTGGATAAGATGTTGTGTGCATTGATATATTGTTGTGGTGATGTGATTGAGGTGTTGATTTTGTTTTGAGGTTATAGCATCGTATCACGATTAGTTAATTGAGTATGTGGAATTGTGGAGTGTGCGTTGGTGATTGTAAGTCAAGTAGTAAGTTCTAGACGTTGCTAACATTTTTGCTAACGGTTGTGTTTATTGTTGTTGGTATTGTTGCTCATAGGTTGAGGACAAGGTAGTTCTGACAATCAACTTCTACAAAAAGGGGTCAGTATGGCGAATTTGAATTGTTTGATTTCTGTGGTGACTCAGTTGGCAGAGAGTCAGGTAACATTGCAACAAGTATTAGAATCCCAATTAGTTGGCAGAGGTTCAGATTCAGAGCTAATAAAAGAATTTAGGAGGTTAAATTCATTTGATTTTGAGGGTTCAGTGGTGCCTGGGGAGGCAGAAAATTGGTTAAAATGTATAAGAAAGTGTTATTAGCATATTATAATTTGAAAGGTGAGGCTCTATATTGGTGGGAGTCTATTGAACAACAATTGTTGATAGCATTGCTGGAGGTAGAACAGAATGTGCGCGGAGGGATTACTTGGGAGACCTTTGTAAAGAATTTCAATGATCATTATTGTCTAGAAAGTTATAGGTGTGAGCAAGAGGCAGAGTTCATTCAATTAAAGCAAGGAAAGATGAGTGTGTCAGAATATGAGGTAAAAGTTACAGCCTTGTCTCGGTTTGCAGTGTACTTAGTGAATACAAAAAAGATGAAGTGCGTGAGATTTTGTATGGGTTTAACGCCTCGTTTGGCATCCAGATTGCTTTCTTATAGAGAACAAAATTATGCTGATTTGGTGGATATGGCAAGGAGGACCGAAAAGACCATTATTGGGTCAATTGCCTTTCGGCAGAATTCTAAGAGGAGTAGAGTAGAAAATTTTAAGTCAATTGGTTCGAGGGTTGTTATGGAAAATTGTGGTGAGAGTCAGGAAAAAGAGAGCAAAGGTGCATGTAATATGATCAAAGCTCGTGGCGAGAAAAAGAAGCAAGGTAGGGTGAACAAATTAGTGTAATCATTCATGATGCGCCAAAGAGTTGCTTCAGTTGTGGAGTTTCGGGATAAAATAAGGGAGTGTCCTAATAAGGTTAAGGGGTTCAAGTGTTTTAGTTGCAAGGAATTTGGACACAAGTCGATAATGTGCCCACAGAAGAAAAATCAATGTTCTAAGAAATTAAATTTTGTGAGGAAAGTAAAATGGAGTTTAACTTGTGTTAAAAATACAAGTTAGACTATAACTTGTATTTAAAACACAAGTTACAACTAATTTAAAACATGTTACATTCCAATTGAGTAGGTTACAGCCCAATTGTTTAGGTTACAGTGCAATTTGAATATGTTACAGTGCAAACATACAAGTTGCAGTCCAAAATTGGCTGTCTAACTCAATATGTACAATTAACTAAATAAGTTACAATTAACTGAATAAGTTACATATACGGCTAATATGTGCGGCTCACAACAATAGTTACAGTCTCAATAGTTACAGTCTAATTAACAT
Source organism: Monotropa hypopitys (assembly GCA_002855965.1). Taxonomy (NCBI): domain Eukaryota; kingdom Viridiplantae; phylum Streptophyta; class Magnoliopsida; order Ericales; family Ericaceae; genus Monotropa; species Monotropa hypopitys. The sequence goes on from NMUG010008884.1 coordinate 8,332, forward strand.
ATTAAATGCAATGTAACTTATTAAAATTGGGCTGTAACTTGTGTTTTTTAATACAAGTTACAGTCCATATTTGTTGTAACTTATGTTTTTAACACAAGTTATAGTCTAAATTAGCTATAATTTGTATTTTTAATACAAGTTACAACCAATTTTAGATTGTAACTTGTGTTTTGATACAAATTACAATCATTTTGGATTGGGCTCTAATATGTTCAATTGGGTTGTAACTTACTCTTAATATTATAACTTGTATTTTAGGTACATTTTTAATACAAGTTACAGCCAATTTGGACTGTAATTTGTATTTTTGGTACAAGTTACAGTACAATTTGACTGTATCTTGTGTTCTTAATACAAGTTAAAGTCCAATTTGACTGTAACTTGTGTTTTTGGTACAAGTTACAGTCCAATTTGGACTGTAACTTTATCAAAATTGAATAATTTCATATTAAATATGGATCTTGTTTGATAGATCTCGCTGAGACGAGTTTAAAAATATATTTTTTATAAAAAATATATCTCTATAATTTAAAATAAATCATTTTTATAAATAAAATACATTATTCCGGAAAATGGTACATAAGGAGTGACGAAAACTTATTTTGCTCGTGTCTTACGCGACAATAAGTTTTAAAAATAGGACCCGTCCAAAATTTTGCCAAAAATTATTTTAAAAATAATAAACGAATCAGATCATTTTTTGAATACTCAGAAATTATTTGGCTCTAAATTATAGAACCAACCACGGGAGGCCGAATTCTATTTTAGCACAAAAAAATTACTTTATGATGTCAAATTATAACAATGACTATAGTCATTTTAAATATAGCTTGGAGTTGCTCTAAATGTTTAATTTCCAATAAGCGGGCCCCCCCAGTAGCTGGCGCTAGGTATTGGTTCCCTCAAGACTAGTTGTGGTGCGCGTAAGCTGATCCGAACATTTGAGTTATCAAAAAAAATATTTAATTTAATGTTCTATTACCCCCATTATGATTTTTCAGTTAATTAATTGGGGCTTCTGTGTAAAATAATAATGTGGACGGTAAAAGCCACAACTTGTGCCCTTGATAAATTTACGGTTTCACGCTATTTATTTCTACGAGCACTGTTTTGTTCATGGAATCATCAATAAGGTAAATAAATCCTCACATAATGGAAATATTAAATCTTGCAATTTCCTGATGAAGTTACAATTTATAGCTTTGACTAAAAAGTAGGATTATTTTCTTTTTTGGCCATATTAATCAGTCAATTGGTTGTCTATTTTTATACAACTTTTAAAATCTGTTTTCATTACAGAATACAAAATCAGATTGATAGTTCCTATAGTACTGTTTGTATAATCTGATTGTGTTAAATTTAAAATAACCATTGTGTAATTTTATTTTTCCCCAGTTAAGTAATATTGTTTTGTAAATTTTCCGGGCTAATCCATTCTGTTTTCAGCATTATTCTTAAAAACAATATTTCTTAAAAAAATAATGTAAAAACAATGTAAAAAGTTTTAAAAAACAGTGATTAGAGAAAAACTTAGGGCTTGTTTGATAATCCTGCTCAGTACTTAAAACTGAATAAATTAAGTACTTAAAAAATAAGTTCTGTTTGATAATTGAAAATAATTTTACTTAAGATATTAAGTACTTAAAAAAATAAAGAAGAAACTAATAAGTAGGCAGGGACCTACTTTTTCGTTCGGCTTAAAATTCATATTCATCCCGTTATACTTTCATGCGCATCCTTCACGACCTACACCTTTCATCTATCCTTCACGACCTGCACCTTTCGTCTCCTCTGCCCATCACAGGTATCTCTCTCTCTCTCTCTCACTCTCTCTCTCTACATTTGTGTGTATAATCTGATCTACACCTTTTGTCTCCTTCACGGCCTACCGGGCCAGACTCGGGCTTTGAAGTGAAGCCCAGGCCAGCCCACTATACGGGCTCGGGCCGGGCTTTGCCCTAGAGGACCGGATGGGCTTGGACAAGGCTTCGGGCCCACGAGCTAAACGGTGAGGCCTAGGACCAGCAATGGATTGAGACAAATTTCCCCCACTGAAGCCATTTTTTTCAGAGATACTACTGTTAGAGTCTGCTACCACCAGTCCATCAGCTTCCCCACTTTGCTCTTCTGTGCAACCATCCCCAGCACCTAGATTTTCATCTCCTCCCGAGGGACCCATTGTATAATCCATCAACGTAGCATGCTCAAAGCCCATCTCGACACAGGTCTAAGTACCTACACTACAAAGAATAGCCTTACCTCCCAAAGAATCACCTGAGGTTGTCTTGACTTGGTTAGAACTTGCCTACGGAAGCATTTTATTTCGGAGTTCCTCATGATGGCACTTTCTTCACTTGGCAAACGAAATTCCTCAGATTGCTCATCATCTACCCCATCCCCAGCCCCATCATCTACGACAAATCCTAAGCTGGCCTTAGAGTCCGAGAGGTTGAGAGACCCCCGTAACACAATGGTAGAATTATCCCAACCCAGACGAGAACAAGCCCCAGATCCTATAATCTTGCCCCCACTTGACTCCTCCTCCAGCCACACGCAACCACCAGAATTATCCATCGCCTCCTCACAACCGGCTGACGCCAATCCTAGACTTGGTATCAATGGGAGATGGGCACTGGACACCAACACCTCGAAGGGGGCATCCTTCACTACCAGCTCAATTGCCTCATTGATTTCGGGCTCGACGACCTCAATTAAAAGTCTAGCTATCACCAGTTGGGATCTGTTGAGAGTGTTTGCGCCCACCTCAATTAAGGAACCCCACAAGCCGGCGATAGCCTTGAAGGATGCTATATTTTACGCGATCGACAGGATACCCCTACATTCAATCCAGGTTTGCTTGACTTCACTAGGCAACACGCCATTCCACGGTTTTATGGAGGTGAACCACTCCTTCCAACAAGCATTGCCCAGTGCCATTTCACGGCATCGGGCTGAGCTAAAGAAAACAAGTAGGGATCTTTCCCCCATAAAACTCGTGGACAGAACCTCACGCACCTGATTTTGAACCTCCAACCTCACCTCCCGAATGTTTTGATTACTGCGGAGAATAGCCATAACTGACCACTGAAGCCAGTCCTCGATACCTTTTACCCCGCAAACCCTCCTCTTACCTGATGAA
>NMUG010008885.1:0-11471 GCA_002855965.1 Monotropa hypopitys
CGATCCGTCTCAGGCGGCACGGACTGTCTAATAGCATGGACCGTCTTACGGTGCATAACTCATCTTATTCATCCGATAACAACTAATATAAACCATTGCATGAACAAAAGTTAAATTGAAAGCATTGAATCAAACATATGAATTTCTTGAGTTCATACAATCAACCAAATAATATACATAGATACCTACGATACATTGGGTGCGAGCTTCATTGCTTACCTAGGTGAGGATCTTATCCGGCCATGGGAATGGCAGCCATGAATGGAGGAGAAGAAAGCCAAGAGAGGGGTGATGGAGAAGAAGAAGAGAGGAGGAAGAGCACTCCCAAACCCTAGCCGCCAAGGGGACTATTCCAAACAAAGATGGATTAGAGATTGATCAAAAGATCCCTAATTCTCTCCAAACCCTTGTATATATACTGAACATACTTTATAATTTCCTAAATGCCCTTAATGAAGGGTAAAGTCGTCCAAAGCATAGTCTAATTTGATCCAAATCCCGCAATCAGCTTTTCAGTCCGCGTAGCAGCGCTACCGGTTGCACTATAAATAGGCATAACCGGTTGCGCCTCTTCTATTTTTGATTTCTGCCAGCAATGCACTACCGGTTGCGCCTGGAACCGCAACCGGTTACGAGTGTTTCTGTGGTTTGCTCTTTTTATTCACTCTGCACGTCTGTAAGTCAAGCGCTACCGGTTGCGCTATAAATGGCCGCAATCGGTTGCGGCTCTTCCAGTTGGTTATTTCCTCTTGCTTTCTCTTTGATTTTTGGATCTCCTTTCATGCTTTGTCCTTCTTCAATCTTGTTCAACTATTCACCCTCTTCATGCAACACTGCATCAACTTCATTCATTTGACCTTTCTTGGTCCAATTGAACATTATTAGCACGTATCTGGCTAAATTCCTAAAAACCAACTTTTCTCCAAAACACCACAATGTTTATTAGATAACGGCTTTAGGACTAACAACTTGTATAATTAAGGCATACAAATAGGTATGTTAGCATACCTATCACATCCCTCAACTTACATTTTGCTAGTCCCTTAGCAAAAGAAACAAAATGAAGCAAGAGATAAAACTATAAAATAAAGAAACAAAAGAAAGTAACCAAGTAAGGGCATGGATAGTTCCTTTAAACCCCCGGGCAGCCCCGGTAGGACGAGTGAGGTCTCGTGAGGGTTTTTAGCAACGACTACCCACAAAACCTGAAGAATTGCCTCTGCAAGATCTATCAATGGTGTAAGCCAAAACTCAAAAGAAAGATGTTCGGCTCATTATTTTAACAAGAAGGGCAAGCCAAGTTCACTATTCTAGCAAGATGAAAACAAGCAATGGCACAAAACTATTAACGTGCAATGTGATTGAGGCTTTTTCGTCGCTAGTAAGAGAACAACCCAAAAGTCTATCCGGACCGAGTCTCGACTTCAATTCTCACCGTGTCATGCACTCAACAATTAATACACTAGAAACAAGGTGCATATATAAACCCTCTCTTATGTGCGGGTGGAAGGTATGTATATAAAGAATCAAGACATCCTGCACATTTTTGACACGCAAAGAAGCTCTATTTAAGTGGAACGGTCTCATGACTAGAAACGCATAGCAATTGGGTATGTCTTCAAGATTAGCATGCACAAAGTGATTACCAACCAATAAGATCAATTAGGACTTTTTCTCTGGTTATAATGTTGGGTGAAGGAAGAACTGTATCGGACACGTATCAGATACGTATCGGACAACTATCGGGCTAAGGGTATTATGTGAAGCATTTGAGAATGGAGGTAGATATAAAATATTGGGAAATCAATATATGGAGTCCATAAATCAATCCTCCTTTCTTCTTTTCAACTCCGCCAATTCTTTCTCTTTTGATTTTTTCCAATACTCCGATGTTCCACCATTTCAGCGTACTTTTCGCTTCTTTTCCAATGATTTGGGTGACACCTTTTTTTTCTTTTGATTCCCACGTATTGATTGAATTTTTGAAATTTTCATGCTTTTGTAGGGATAATGGGGGTGCACCAACAATGAAATACAAACAACCCTACTTATTACTCCAAATACTTCTCAAATAAGAATTAAACCATTCTCAAGGTATTTGATGGAAATATGTAGTTTAACAAGAAAATGGATCATGTAACAAGGCTCAAAAGGGTTGCAAGGGTTGTTTTTGCCAAAGAAACGAACCGGCTCAAAAATTTCAAAGAATGCCTAATATCATATTCTAAGGTCAATAATAACTGCACATGCCAAATATAAAATGGATAATGATAATGCTGAATTCCCAATGCTATGCAACAAAGATAATGAGACCAACTACGAGTTTTATTTGTTATTTGAAACACAAGAGGTTATGTAACACCACTCCAAGGAAGGTAAGGATCTAAAGCTCACTTGGGCATAAGTCTCCACTAATCGCAGCCTTCAAGACAGTCAAGATGTAACCTACCAGCGACTCTAGCCTCTTTTATGTGAAGTGTAAATGTGTTAATTAGTAGGTGCCAAAACAAGTTTTCTAAGCAGGCTAGCAAAGTGACCTAAGATGATACCTTCAAATCAAAACAACATTCAACGAGTTCTACTCGTACTCAAGAGTTAAGGTTCATATTATTATCAAACATCTATGCAAAGGCAATTCATCCTAAAAAAATGAAATAAAATAAATAAAACGCAAGTTTTTCCCCATCCCTCAACTTGAATGATACTCTGTCCTCGGAGTATAAAAAGAATGAAACCAAGAGGGATGTGGGGAATGAGGGTATCGAATGAACCCCATCCCTCAACTTATATGAAACCGTGTCCCCACTGTAGTAAAACAAGGGGACAGTCACATAGAGAGAAGTAGAGAGATAGAGAATGAAAGAATATGTGTACCTTTGCGGGAGGCATGTCAACCTCCCTAGACTTCGATCAAGTTTGAATTTTTTATCCACCGGTCCTTCACGCGGACAAAACGAGTCATACTGTTCTCCCCGATTTGCTCACTTGATAGATATATTAGAGAAGGAAGTCTCCCAGAATTTCTGGGTAGAATGGTTACTCGGTAGGTTAGTTCTCTAAGGTCGCACTTTGTGGCTAAACCTTGAGAACCTCCATTCACTTTTGTCCCATCATCCATACTTTTCCCGGGGTAATCCCACATAATACATTCCCAAGGATAGCTAGGCGGGCGGCTATACTAGACCGGCAGGCAGCCGTTCGAGCATGGCAAACACTGGAGCTATCTCACCCTCTATGGATTTTAAGTCTCCTAGACTTTATTCTTTTTATTCTTCTAAAAAAAATTAAAATTAAATGGCCACTTGAATTTATTTTTATGGCATTTTTTAAAATTCATGATAGAAGGATCATGCCATGGTGGTTCAAAAACTCCTCCCCATAAAAGATAAAAAAAATAAATGCATAGGAGAGTCAGAGTACTGTTTGTACCACACATCGGCACATGATCCTTTGGCCAAACTGTCACGACCATCTCATCAAAATTTTCTTTGAAAGTACAAGGAGGGGATGCAAGAGTAGTGTGTAGTAGAACTACATCCCTCTCCTTGTTGCAATTCGGATCCACCCCTTTGCTTTCAATGTACTCCCTGCCCAAATGAGATTCAAGTATGGGCATGTCTTCAGAAAGTGTTTCCACCGATGCAGGTGGTGGAAAACTGGCAAGATAAGAGTCGGGGTCATGATGCATAAATAAACATGGTTCGCTCATAGGAGGAGTGGTGGGTAAAGGTAACAATGGTTCCAAGGACTTTGACCATGTCTGTATATCCATAGGAGGCGTGAAATCTAACATGTTGTTCACCTCCGAAATGGACTGATCAATGTCAAAATCCTCGAAGCCAAAGTGCTCAAGGCAAGCTTTCAGAGGATCTTCGGCAATAATCATAGGTGGTACTTCCTCTACCAACTCTTGAGCGACATTCACTGCATAGCAGTTTTCTTGAGTTGGAGTTGGAGGGGAGGTACCATACATGTTAAGATTCAATTTCATGTTTCCAAAAGATACTTCCATGACACCACTTCTCACCTAAATGTATGCATTGGCGGTTGCCAAAAATGGGCGCCCCAAGATGACGGAAGTTTGATGCCTTAAGGACATGGGGTGGACCGGTTCAGTGTCAAGAACAATAAAATCCGCAGGAAAGTAAAAATTGTTGATCTTGACAAGAACATCTTCTAGCACTCCCCTCACCGGTTTCATAGATCTGTTAGCCAATTGTATAATAACCGATGAAGTTTTTAGCTCACCAAGCCCAAGCTCCTCATACACAGAATATGGGAGTAAGTTGACACTCGCCCCTAGATCAATGAGTGCCCGGTTTATAGTGTGTGTGCCAATGACACAAGAAATTGTGGGCACTCCCGGATCAGGGAGCTTTGGTGCCATATCCACTTGTAAAATGGCACTGACTTGGTGGGGGATTAAGATTGGTTCAAGAATTTTCGCTCGAGCCTTCCTTTTATGGGTGCACAAGTCCTTAAGGTATTTGGCATAAGAAGGAATTTGCTGGACGGCATCGAGCAATGGTAAATTTATTTTTACTTGTTTGAATACGTCAATGACTTGATCATTGGTAGCACCTTTTTTTCGAAAAGGAGAAGGTGCATTGAGGCATTCAGGAAAAGGTGCCTTCGAAATGTATGATGGGACTTCTTGAGAGTCCGAAGATGATGGAGAATCCGAGACAATTTCCTTCCCCTTCGACACCACAACATTGGACCCTTGAGATGGAGACTTCGTCTCTTTGGCTTTGGGGTCCTTGGTAGTAGTGTTGATTTCTTTCCCGCTCCGAAGGGTGGTGATAGATTGGACTTGCCCATGATGAGCTGAGTCCTCTATATGGTGCACACTCCTGGAGTTGGAAGCGGACTGGCTAAGCAATTTCCCTTCTTCCCGCCTACTCAACTGATTTGCTAGTTGACCCACTTGGGTTTCTAGCTTTGACATTGATTGTGTTTATGAGTGAGCAAGTTGAGTAAGCAGCTGGATCTGTTTTGCTTGTGCTTCAAAGGTGGTTAGGGCCTTTTGAAGTGTTTCATGCATAGCAAGATCCGGCTGAATATGGGAATGGGTTGCCGAATGGTATGGAGGTGGTGGTGGTTTCATGTATTGCCCCCTCTGCGAATTAGCATATTTCTCTTGGCCTTGTGGTCGCCATGAAAAATTTGGATGATTCTTCCACCCAGGGTTGTAGGTGTTAGAATATGGGTCATTTGGTTGGCGACCAAATCCTTGAGCAGCATTAACTTGCTCTTCATGGGCTGGGTGTTGGGGTGCTAAGTAGCACTCCGTGACAGTGTGTCCCAGATGAGCACAGAGTTGGCAAACCTCTGCGATGACAGAAGGTTGCGTGGACTGGAATGGACTCTGGCCTAAAGCTAACTGACTGTCAACCGTTTTGGCCAAAGAGTCAACTTTTATGGTCAAGTCCGAGTGTTGGTCCACTTGGTACACACCTCGGGGTTTGCTTGAGGTGGTTGTGGACGATCATTAGTCATACGAGAGTCTTGGTGGTGCCGTGAGTTTTCAACAAAGTGTTCAAAAATTTCCCACCCCTCGTTTTCACTTTTGCGCAAAAACATACCACCACACGATGCATCAATCATGTGGCGGTGTGTTTCAGTCAAGCCATAGTAAAAATTTTGTACCAATTGCCATTTTGGGACTTCGTGATGAGGACATTTTCGAGTAAGATCCATCAATCTGTCCCAAGTTTCATGGAATTGTTCACCCTCCAATTGGGTGAAATTCATTAGTGCACGGTGGATTTGGTTAGTCTTGCCAATTGGAAATATTTTTTTAAAAACTCTTGTTGGCATTGACCCCAAGTAGTGATGCTTCCCGGTGTTAGAGTTTGAAGTCATTGTTTAGCTCTATCCTTCAAAGAAAAAGGAAAGAGCTTCAACCTGAGAGCATCATCTGTGAAGTGTAAAATCCACACCGTGGAGCAGACATCCATGAACTCGGTCAGATGTGCGTAAGGATTCTCGTTTTCACGCCCATGGAAATTTGGCAACAAATTTAAGAGAGTGGGATTGATTTCATAGTGAGTGGCCCTCGGGGCCGTCTGTCCAACAGAATTCGGGTCCACAAGTGGACCAGGTGCAAAATAGTCACCGAGAGCTGGTTATGGTTGCCTGATGGCACCGGCAAGTGCTGGTGGTTCTTGCAAATCACCCACGGCAACAGGTATTTCATTGTTGTTGTCACCGATTGGGTTGGCATTGTTTTCAATGTTTTCAGCCATTGGAGTAAGAAATTGACTCTTAATTCTGGAACGGTTTGTTCTGGATGTTCTTTCAAGTTCAAAGTTGATGGTTTCGAGCTCGGGCCATAAAGATCGGCGACCAAGCATACAATGTAAAGTATAACTTATAAAAATTACTTACAGAGCTTCTTGGATGAAGTCAATAACTTCTTCCTACAACTGCAAGTAACCTCTACAAGTTCCCTGCAATCTTCACGAAACCACAAGCGTAAAACTGGAAAAATAACTAAAATAAAGAAAAAGAACTAAAACTACAAACTAACAAAAGAAACAAAATCTAACTAATGAAACCGTTTGACCTTCCCCGGCAACGGCGCCAAAATTTGATCGCTGTCGCGAGCGAGTCAAAGATAATATTTATAACCGATTATTAACACTACTATATAGTAGTGGCAAGTCGGGTCAATCTCAGGGAAGGTGGAATGGTTTCTTTTAATTAGATTAAAACTTCCTAAATTAGTTTGGAAAAAAGAGAAAAGTTGGATTGTTTGGTGATTTTGCTTTAAATCTACTAATGAAAACAAAGTGAAGATTTCTAATTTAAATGGAAGAGTGGCCTAGGTTCACGAATCCACTCTACCCAAAATATTGTAGGTTTGGCAATACAAATCATTATTTGGTTCGGACAATCTACAATATGTGTCACGCATACGGGATGTAATCAAGAGAATGATTGTATATCGTCGAATAGCATGAGGTATCGCCGCGTGGCACGATCCGTCTTACAAGCATGATCCGTCTCAGGCGGCACGGACTGTCTAATATCACGGACCGTCTTATGGTGCATAACTCATCTTATTCATCCGATAACAACTAATGTAAACCATTGCATGAACAAAAGTTAAATGGAAAGCATTGAATCAAACATATGAATTTCTTGAGTTCATACAATCAACCAAATAATATACATAGATAACTACGATACATTGGGTGCGAGCTTCATCGCTTACCTAGGTGAGGACCTTAGCCGGCCATGGGAATGGCATCCATGAATGGAGGAGAAGAAATCCAAGAGATGGGTGATGGAGAAGAATAAGAGAGGAGGAAGAGCACTCCCAAACCCTAGCCGCCAAGGGGACTATTCCAAACAAAGATGGATTAGAGATTGATCAAAAGATCCCTAATTCTCTCCAAACCCTTGTATATATACTAAACATACTTTATAATTCCCCAAATGCCCTTAATAAAGGGTAAATTCGTCCAAAGCATAGCCTAATTTGATCCAAATCCCGCAATCAGCTTTTCTGTCCGCGTAGCAGCGCTACCGGTTGCGCTATAAATAGGCATAACCGGTTGCGCCTCTTCTATTTTTGATTTATGCCAGCAATGCGCTACCGGTTGCGCCTGGAACCGCAACCGGTTACGAGTGTTTCTGTGGTTTGCTCTTTTTATTCACTCTGCATGTCTGTAAGTCAAGCGCTACCGGTTGCGCTATAAATGGCCGCAACCGGTTGCGGCTCTTCTAGTTGGTTCTTTCCTCTTGCTTTCTCTTTGATTTTTGGATCTCCTTTCATGCTTTGTCCTTCTTCAATCTTGTTCAACTCTTCACCCTCTTCATGCAACACTGCATCAACTTCATTCAGTTGACCTTGCTTGGTCCAATTGAACATTATTAGCACGTATCCGGCTAAATTCCTGGAAAACCAACTTTTTTCCAAAACACCACAATGTTTATTAGATAACGGTTTTAGGACTAACAACTTGTATAATTAAGGCATACAAGTAGGTATGTTAGCATACCTATCATATACCCTTGCAGTTTTTGATTGAGCATATGGTTGATATACCGCGCATCCCTCAGCGGTTGGACGCTTGGATTGTGGCTTTGGATAGCATTACACCGGACACCATTGTTTGGGACATCGACATTTTTAGTGCTATGGAGTATGCAGTGACTGTACACGGGCTAGGTTTGTCCTTTCTGCCCTTGTTGGGTTGTATGGCATGGTGCCGTATTACAGATGCCGAGTGCTCAGACAGTTCGGGCTTTACCAGGATGTACCGTCTTCTTTTTCATTGTTTGATAGTAGCAGGTATCATTTTGATTTTGCTAATGACATGGCTCATCTGCTGATTGGAGAGGCTTCTGCTCTGTGGGCTCAGTGGGTTTTGATTTCGTCCATTCAGACCAGTGATAGTCCCGGTGTTTTGGAGACATATCTGTGTTGGGTTGCTGGGGAGATTGTTCGTCAGGCACCCATAGTGGCCACTTTTCCGGTTTACTTGGATACTTTTCTGTTACCGCAGTAGTCATCATATCTAGCATCACAAACTTCGAGCTATACGCTGGAGATAATTCATTCACATTCTCGGCATGTACAGATGACAGGTGAGAGGGATACGGCTGTTCGACAGACCCGTTCTATTACCAGGGAGCGAGATTTTCTACAGCGAGATGTCGATCATTTGTCCCTGCAGTTATCGAATATGGAGGTTGCTACAAGCAGTTTGCAGCGAGACCTTGCAGATGCGAGAGCTTCGGCCACTTCGACCAGCACAGTAGCTAATTTAGAGGATTCATTGCTACGGGCTACTCAGTGGCATGAGACTCAGCTAGAAGAGATCGGCAGGCTGTTGCGCGAGTTGGTGGATCTCGATCATCTAGTTGATGAGTCGTACGACTGTATTTGTGATCTTGACGATGACAGGAACCGACTGCAGGAGGATTTTGACACCCTGACTGGATCGTATCATAGATCGCTTGATGAAGTCCGAAGATCGCACGTTAGGCTGCGTGCTGCTCGTCGGCGTTTGGCTAGAGAGCGGGGGTTTCACTTCCAGGATGTAGAGGGCTTACGATCTAGTTTTGCCTCTATGGAGTATTTGTTCCCGGGAAGTTATCCGGATATGGCTCAGCTGCATACCTTGGTTCGGATGCTCCGTTGTTTGTTAGAGGTGGACAGATCAGGCGCTGTGACAGGTACCGTGCTGACTACCCGATATAGAGAGATGTGTCAGGCTTTACTGGGCTCGCTGGATGCGTTTTCACGGAGAGACCTGTGATGATTAGCATGTTTGCATTTTATATTTTATTTTCAGTTATGTAATGTCAATGTATTATTTTGATGTATGAATATATTTCTACTATGTGAAATCTTTATCAAATAAGCAAATATATTCTCGGACAACGTATGCCTCTCTGATAAGGGAGATTGATACTCAATTTAAGTTGATCAACTCGAATAATATTGTGAATAAGGCCCGATCGATTAATCGAAGGCGGAAACCTAAGTTCATCCTTTCTTTGAAAATGATTTTGTAATTTTCTAACGCATAAAGTGACAGACTGCTAGGACGAATCGAACTGAATCTTCAAAGAAATTGTCTCTTCGGAAGGTCGATTGTTGTGCAGACGTCTGTTTTTTACTTTGCCGCTGTTCGGACATATTCTGATGGTTTAGCTGGTTCCGGAGAACGATCTTGTGTGTGTGTGTTTTATTGGCTTTTTCTCTATCCATTTTTTCGTAACTCCCTTTCGGGTGATGGTTACGCTGGATGCCTTTGATTTTTGTTCCGATTTTGCTACGGTTCCCTCTTGGGTCTTAATCGTACTAGATTGATCCATTTTTGCTGTAACCCGCTCATGGTTTTTTACTACACCGGATTTGTCCCATTTGTTTTGCCAAGGTCCCCTTTCGGGTTTTAATCGTGTTGGGCTTTTCCATTTTTGCCATAGTTTTCCTTCTTAGGTTTTAACTATGCTAGATTTAGGTATATATATTTTTTTGACAATGATCAAGATTTTAAACTTCGCCAAGACACAAAATTCTCAACTATGTTCCAATATTTTTGAATAAATGTGAGCACTTCCATTATGAGGAGAGGCTAAAGAGTTCAAAAAGAAAGGAGGGAGATATATTTTGTAGAATCCCCCTTTTTGTTTGTGTAAGGGGGTAGCGATTTATTTTTGTTTTGATTATCGAATTGACGTGATGATGGTGAATATATTTTTTTTTTGCATCGCTCTTTTCAGATAATGTCGCGCCGGGAAAATTCTTCTGCCTCCCTTCTTCGCTTCCACCCGATGTTTTCGGGGGTCGCGTTTCTGGATGGCGTATTTTGAATTTTCGGGGTTTAATGCGACGTTTGATAAATAAAATTTGATGATGGTTGGAATTACTTGATTTAAAAATGTTCAGACTTAATAACGGTTTTATAATTGCCAAGGCAATATATATCCTATTATTAATCTGTTTTTCAGAATCGCCACTCGGCATAGAGTTATGGTGTGCCAAGTCACCGGTTTTATTAAGAAAAGCGTGGTCTGCGAAATCAGAAAATCGGGTTTGGAGATTTGGTTACGAATGGGGAAGGTGTTAGGCACCCCATTTACCCTTTCGGTACTTCCTTTCCAAAAATAAACTTTCTTCCAATTTAAAATCAATGATTTCTCGGCAAAGAGAAATGAATATAAAACTGATGCTTGAATGAATTCAGTTATGTTTTCCAGATGGGCAACACTTTGATTTTGTTTTTGAGATTTTATGAAAAGAATTTAAAGAATAAATTGAACTTTGATCTTTTTGTTTGTTTTTGCATTCTTTAGTCGGACAGAGCTCCGACCTCATTTTGGAAAGAATGTTTCTCTTTTTGATTTTGAGATTCCAACAGAATATTGAGTAATCCGGTACAACCCGACTCACAAAACATTTCTGTGATTCTTAGTCAGTCAGTTACTGCAAGTTTTCACTGAATGACTCGAATCTAGAAATTTTGGTTTTAAAGGTATATTTGTATTTTTCAATCGGACATAGGTTTGACCGTGTTTATGAAAGAATATTTTTGATTTTGATTTTGGGAATTTTAAAAAGAATATCGGGCGACTCGGTATGAACCGATTCTCGAGATATTCTTCCGATCTAAATCGGTCAGTTACTGCAAGATTTCACTGAACGATACGAATCAAGGAATTAGATTTTTTATTTAAAGTATTTTGTTTTATAAGAGAAAAGAGATTATTCTTGTTTTGGAAATTCAAAAAGAATATCGAATGGCCCGGTATGACCCGATTCATAAGGTATTCTTTCGATCCAAATCGATCAGCTACTGCAAAATTTCACTAAACGATACGAATCATGGAATTGGATTTTTGAGTTTTATGATGTTTTCTTTGTATTTTAAGAAGAGATTGATTTTCTTTAAATTTTGGTAAATCCCAAAAGACATCGAGTGACCCGGTGTGACCCGATTTACAAGATGTTA